>QANW01009069.1:564532-629844 GCA_003254865.1 Dryas drummondii | reverse complement strand
TGGTTTGGTTTGTTTTTTTTTTTTTTTTTTCCAAATCTGCACTTTTGTGGAATTTTTTGTCAAGACATGGTGAAATTTTTGGTCTTTGCATGATTGTCACATGGTCGACACAAATCGACTTGTGTCGACCATGTGGCGACCATGTGGCGACCATATTCTTCTCCTTCGACGACCATGCATTCCACCAGATTCAACCCACCACCATCCTCCACCTCCCCAACCGACCTCTCATCTCTCTATTTCTCTCTCCTTCCCTCCCCACCCAATTAGAGAAAACACTCAAATTTGGGTTTTCAATTTTTTTTTTTGTTTTTTTTTCAAATTTGGGTTGGAAGAGAATGGGAGAGAGATAAAGTGAGAAGATGATGGAAGCAGGCCAGTGAGGCAGGTTGCTCTCCATGGCTGCTGCAGGAAGAAGGTGGAGGGTTTGGCTGCTGCAGGAAGAAGGTGCAGCAATTTGTTGAATTTTTTGTCGACACATGGTGGGTTGTGTCGACATTTTCATATATAAAGGAGTATTTTGATTTGGAAAATGTAAAAAGGTCATAAAAGTGAGTTTTGGAGAAAGAAGGTCAAAAAAGTTTAGTTGATATTTAAAAAGTTCATTGAATAAAATTTCTCAAAAACTTAATACTTATTTTATCCCCCCAACTATGATCTAGGTTTCAAATTTCCCCACTATAAGAATTTGATTAATTTACTCCTTATAACTTTTAAAAATAGGCCAATGTGGCCCATTCTGTCAATATTTCATCCATATATCCATCTAACACATGTCATGTAACAACCCGACCCAAATTTCACTGGAAGTTAAAAAAAATTTATTTAACTTTGGTTTTAAGAGGATTTCAAGGAGGTTCAATCTTTGCAATCTTAGAAAATTTTTGTATTTACTTTGGGAGTTTATTGAGAAATAAAATGTTTAGAATTTTTTTTAACGTTTTAAATTAGACTTGACTCCAAGTTGACTTTTGGAATTAGTAGGCTCTTGATTTTGACTTTTGGCCTATGGATAGATCCCGATCCCACGAGTTTGTAGGCGCGAAGTACGCGCAAAACGGAGTTACAGTTTGGATTTTACAGACGAACAAAGTTTGGGGGGCATTTTAGTCTTTAGCGTTCTAGGGATTTCTAGAAAGATCTAAATTTTTATTTAAATTCTTATCTCTCTCTCTCTTAACGGACACACACCCCCTCCGACATTCTCTCCTCTCACCCCGACACACTCTCTCTCTCTCTTCTCTCGCCTGTTCAGCACCGCCGTCCTGTCACCGGCGCGTGGGCGCGCGTCCGGCGGTGGTTGGAGGTGGACGAAAGCTCCCCGAGCTCGCCGTCCCTTCCTCTCTCTTCCCTTGGTCTCGGATCACCCAGAAACCCAGCCAAAATCCGAATCCAGGCCAAACCCGATCGAACCCAAGCGACGACGATCCGCCGTCTCCGGCCAAGACGCGACGCCGGACCACTTGGACCATCTCCCCCTTGTCGCGGCGAGTCCAGGGGTGGTTCCCGATCGTTCATCGGACCACGGCAGCACGCAAAACGAAGGCACAGGGCCAGCTGTCTTCTCCAGCCAGTTTCTGGTGTTTCCGGCAGCGTTTTCGTCGAGTGAGGTACCCAAACTGATCCTCTCTCTCTCCTCTACATGTAATTGTACTTTGTTTGACTCGATTATCTCTAGAATTGAAAAACCCTGTCTGAAGCTCACAGCCACCGCGAGTTCCTCCGCGTGTGGTGGCCGGGTTGAGTTGTTGTTACTAAATTTCTGTCCTAAATCCTTTTATTTGTTGCTTGTAAATTGTTGGACTGAATTTGAGCTTGTTTTGGATTGAAATTTTCTGTTGAGGTGATGTTTTGCTGCTGCCACCGCCAGCTCCGCCACTGGTGGTGGCGGGTCGAGCGGTCTTCCTTGTCAATCAGCCTCCCCAGGACATCCAGAGGCCAATTCTAGGGTCTGTTTGCGCATCGGTGAGTATTTGTGTGTTGTTAGAGGTCGGGCAACCACCGTGCGTGGTGGTTGCCGCCCATTTCGGTTGTTGAACGGCCAAGTTGTGAACCCTGTATATCGGATTGTTGGTTGTCTGGTCTTACCGTCTTAATAGGTACACGGGCTTGGGAAATCGTATTCCCGATGCCGTTATGCTGCCGGATTTGGTATCCGAGCAATGGGATGCATTGATGTGAATTTTCAATTGAGCATTAATTATGAATATTTATGTTTAGTTGTTTTCAATTGAGTATAAGTATTACTCACATAAATTGCTGCTACTGTGGGATGCATTGATGTGAATTTTTGGTGTGCATGGAATTTGGTTATTTGATTGAACTGATGCTGTTTTGGTTATGATGTCGGTGTTTGAGGTTAATTTGAAATGATATAAGTTGTTGGTAATGCATAATGGATACTTGTGGTTAAATTGAGAAAATAATTTCTTTGAGATTATTTGGGTATTGGATTATGCTTTACAAGATTAATTGATAATGCTTTTGGGCTGTTAGTGCACCATATGGGTTGCTATGGATTGCCCATTTGGTTGGTAATATACTGATGTTATTAACTTTATAGGGAATACATATTGATTTGCTGCTGAGTTATTTAATTAGATCCTTGTGAATTGACATGTTTGAATTGGTGATGTTAATGATTTTGGATGATTGTGGTTGAGGTTAATAGTCAACGATTTGGAAATTGATTTTTGATACTAAAAGGCTTATGGTTTTAAGAGCTATACTATTTTGAGACGATTTATTAATTACATGAATTGAGGATGTGAAAAGCTTAAGAAATCGTTGACTTTATCTAATTACAAGAATGGTTTTAAAAGTGGCAAGAGTGATTTCCAAATCGCTATATAAGTACCCTCACTCACAGATATAAATACAGATAGGTCTTTGGGACCCATCACGGCACACACATAGGCTTTGGGCCGTGTGCCGGGATGCATTGCCCTTTGGGGGTAGTCTACGTGCACGTATGGCACTTTGGCTTATTGTACGACGGCGATTCGACGGTACACGAGCCACTATAAGTTCACTTGTATGACGGCGATTCGACGGTACAAGGGACACCCTAAATCCACTCGCATGACGGCGTTGCGACGGTGTGGGTGGAAGGGCAATCTAAGTGCACGTACGACACTTTGGCTTGTTGTACGACGGCGATTCGACGGTACACGAGCCACTATAAGTCCACTTGTATGACGGCGATTCGACGGTACAAGGGACACCCTAAATCCACTCGCATGACGGCGTTGCGACGGTGTGGGTGGAAGGGCAATTTAAGAGCACGTATGACATTTTGGACTATTGTACGACGGCGATTCGATGGTACAAGGGCCATCGTAAGTCCACTTGTATGACGGCGTTGCGACGGTACAAGGGACATCGTAAATCCACTCGCATGACGGCGTTACGACGGTGCGGGTGGAAGGTTTTGTAGACGATCCACTTGGTGCGACGGTTTTGTAACGATACCAGGTGGAGCCCGTCGAATGGGTACTTATATGGCCAACGATAATTCTAAAAACTTTATTAGATAAAAATTTATTTAGTTGTTTTCTATCAGTTTGAGACTTGAAAAAGGTTTTAGCTAGAGATTTTATAAGTTATAGCATTTCTATTATTTCCCATCATTCTCTATGTTCATAAGAGATTTCAATGTTTGAAGTTGTTGGTTTCAGTTTCAGAATCAAGAAAGATTTACTGATTTTGAGATGATGTTCGAAAATGAAATTATGAAAGGTTTTGAAGTTTATCTTGTCCACTCACTGAGAGTTTGTTTCTCATATTTTGTTATTTTTACATTTCCCCAGGTAATAGCAATAGCTGAGGTCGGACCGTACCACGTCGAGGCATTCAAGTTTCTCATCTCCAGCTTAGTGGTATATTGGGATCAAGGTTTTGAAATTTCTGGGTTAGTCCATTTTCAGGGGAGGTTCTGCCGAATTTTCGGTAGGATTTTCCTTGAATTTGGATTCCCGCAGGACCTCTCCGGGTTTCAGGGTGGAAATCCGGGGGCGGTCCTGTCATGTCATGTGTCATGTGAGTGATGGTAAAATGTCCAAAGTTGAGCTGAAATGACCATTATGCTTAAAATTAAATAAAAAACTAAAGAGAACAATAGTAGCCATTTTATTTTATTTTCTATTTTTTATTTTTATTGCTTTTTTTGCAATTTTTATTGTTGCTTTTAGGTATAATAGTTAGTTTACCCCAAGTTTGGGTATGAATTGTCTATTTTAACATCACATGCATGTCACGTGACATGTGTTTGGAAAAAAATACCGATGGAATTAAGAAATTGATGGAATGGGTCACATTGGCGTATTTTTAAAAGTTAGAGGGGTAAATTAACCATATTTTAAGTTTGAGAAGCAATTTGACACCCGGGTCATAGTTGAGGGGGCAAAATGACAACTAAAGTCAAGCCAAAAACCAATTTGTTTAAATGCTTTATAGCTTTACCCTTCACAAAAACAATGTTGATGTAAAACTGAAAAAAGTTTCTTTTTCAAGCTTTCAAGTTTTACTTTGTACGAAATATTCAATAAAGAGATAAATTTCTCTGTAATAAGGATAAAGCTGATTTGGTATCCCAATTTAATAATATGACTTCACATAATTATATATTTTTTGAGATGTCAAGTTAGTCAATATCCTTGTTATAGGGAAATTTTTCTCGTAAGTGAAAATATACTTGGCAATAGCTTGATATGAAACATGGGTAATTTCATTAGTAGGGATGAGAGCACGATTATAATTATATTGTTTAACCATATCCTTTTTTGTCTATTTTGCACGGGTCCAACGACTTGATTTTAGAAAGTGGACCGCAAGTTTCCTTTTGGATTTTGAATGCTTCTAAATAAGGGTGTTGTCATGCCTTTATAATCAAGGCATCCATATGTTAATTTTGATCTGTTATGTACCTTACACTTGTTGTATCACTTTTTTTTTTTTTTTAATTGAATGAGAATTTCATTGAAACCATAAGGGAGTTGCATAGTTTAGAGCCAATTGATTGTGAAGCAAGTCTGATGTTTCATCAACCCAGGTTACCCTTTGATCACAAGACAAGACATATGTTGAGCTAGCAAATGAGTCATGTGATTACAAGTTCTAAAGACATGTCAACATATCGAATTATTAAATGAACTCCATACTAGCTCCCTTAGTTTCGTCCATAAGATGACCATCAGATGCTAAATCTTCACCTATCATCTAAAGTCGTGAAATAACAATTTGCACATTAGATTCAAGGTAAATATATAAAACTATAACCTGCGTGCAGTACCCAACTTATTTATTACTTTTAAGAATTTTTTTTAAGACGTACTTAAGATCGTTATCTTTTCTATAATTCATTATTCACAATTTAATATCGTTATCTCCACCAACACCCTCCTCCCCTTCGGCCAGTCCACACCGGTGACCTCCCACCACCGGCGATGGTGCCGACCGCTCTAAACCCATAGCAAAACTAGGATCTCTGTGTTCTCCTCGTATGGCTTCTCTTAAAGAGAGATTTTTTCTTGTTTTTTAGGTGAGATCAAACAAAACCCATATTCCAAATCTCTAAAATCTCTTTTGGAAGTGCGGAAAAACCCAATTGATAGAAGCAGCGATTCAATTAGAGAGAGAGGTAGTAGTAATCTTTTAATTTTCAAACAAATTGTGGAGGAGATATATAGTGGAGAAGCAGTGGTGGTATAGTGCTAAAGCAAGTTGGAGTAAGCAACAACCTCCATGGGAATCCCCAAGGTTCCAACCCATGTGCTGGGCAAGCGTTGGGATTGAGAGCTTTTGCTAATGAAAGAAAAAAGGTTAGAGAGAGCATAAAGAGGAGAGAGGACGAACATAGCCAAAGAAAGAAGGGTTTATGGTAGTCGGTGCCGGCGCCGATAGTGGAAGGTCACCGGTGTGGATTAGCCGGAGGGGGGAGTATAGTTGGTTGGTGGCCAGCTGGGTTTGAAAGGTGAAAGGGTTATTGAAAGTTTTTGGGTCAATGTGCTTTTAATTAAAAAATGAATTAAAATTTAATAAATTTATTGATTATAAAAATTTAACTATAGTTAATTTTTAAGACAGATGTCATGCTTAGGAAGAGTTGGTGATGCATCATGGTGAGCAAATTTGCTCTCCTTCCCCATCTGTTCCTTAATTAATTGATATTTTGACACATGTCCAGCACTTAAGAGTCACTTAACTCCATTATCTCTTATTAATACTTAATTAAATGAAAAAAAATTAGGGTTCAACCCCCGTTTCACTCCAAAAGTCCATTTTTGTTTTGATAATATTTTGACACATGTCCCTTATATCCATGAGAGACAGTCAAAGAACCAAAGAGGCCCACCCGGGGATAATGTTGCCACTGTCAAGGCCTAGATATAAAGTGTTGTGGTTTGAATTTTTGTTTGCTGAGTGTTTCAACCATAAAATGGTGTTATTGTATTTTCGTTCATTGAGCAATCAATTTTAGAAATACTATATTGACTAATTAAAAGGATATTTGCAAGACAAAGATACATTTTTTCCCAATGCGGCAAAGATGATGATAAACAAGTTGTTAATTAGGCCAGATAGCTTACACATATTGTATTATTTACAAACTTTGTTTGTTTAAGGAGAAAAAATTCAATGGTAACATGAATTGATGATGTGACATTACCAATAAAGAGGAGTGTGGATCTTAAATTTCAATGTCCCAAAACTCTCTTAATTTCTTTTTGTTAATATTGCAAGAAAGTTAATTTTTGTAGACCAATTAGTCAAAATCCAAAAAATAATAATAATAATAATTTGTCAAAGTCCAAAAGAAAAAAGATGAATTTGTCCCTACTAGTGCCCACTGATTTTGTGAAAGGCAGCTATCAAATTAATTATTGTCTTCTCTTATTTTCTCAACAAAACTTATACATGCAAAAATAGAAATGATTGATATGAAAAAAAGAAAAAAGATAGAGATGATTGAAGACCCAAAAACTTACATGAATATAATTACTATAATACAATACATAATAGCTAGTTAAAAAAAAAAAATTATTGCAATAGACTTGATGTATCTGTCCTAAATTACAATACTCTAATTATGTCTTGCAGTTAACCTACTTAATTTGTTGACACAATTTTAAACTATCACCCATAATTCAATAGAGAACCTAGCTTGTTGACAATTGGGTGTGCTTTATATATAGCTTCCAATGGCACAGATTTAGGCATGATAAGTCCTTTCCCTTTAGTCATATCAATCTCCTTCTCACTAACTCTCTCCCACTCAAAGCATTGAATCAATGACCTAAGCGTCAAGCCCACCACACGTTTGGCCAAGCCCGCTCCAGGACAAGCCCTTCTTCCCAGCCCAAACAGCATGAGCTTGTGTGACTCATCCACATTGCTTTCGAACCTCTCGGGCTTAAAGCTTTCGGGCTCATCCCACAACTTTGGGTCTCTGTGTATGGCCCATGCATTGACCAATTCCATTGTGCCACGTGGAACTTCGAATCCCCCTATAGTGCAGTCATCAGTTGAGAAATGCGGGAGTAGCAACGGTGCTGCTGGGTACAATCTTAGAGTCTCAGAGATGATGCTTTGGAGGTAAGGTAGTTTGGAAATTTCAAGTTCGTCCACTAAGCGTTCTTGGCTAAGTTTAGCATCCAATTCGG
This sequence comes from Dryas drummondii, assembly GCA_003254865.1. Lineage (NCBI taxonomy): Eukaryota > Viridiplantae > Streptophyta > Magnoliopsida > Rosales > Rosaceae > Dryas > Dryas drummondii. Next base: position 622,183 of record QANW01009069.1, on the reverse strand, counting down.
CTCTAACCTTTTTCAACACATGAGGATTGTTGAGCAAATTGGACATGGCCCATTCCAATGTCACTGCTGATGTATCGGTACCCGCCAATAACAAGACCTGAAAATTGGTAGAAAAACAATTTTATGTACTGCCACATGGCTTTATATGAGTAATTACATTTGAAGTGCAATTATTAGTGACAACATAGTTAATTAAAAGAATAAATTAACGTAGGATGCATGACAAGCATCCTACTTAATCTCTAGTACACTTATTGTTAAAATATAACAATAAGGTAATATTTGTAACATTTAGATCATTTAGTTTTAGTTTTAGTTTTTTTTTTTTTTTTTTAGTTTTGTTGGTTTTGAATTTTTTTCTCTCAAATTCTTAGTATCTTTGGTATATATAACTTATATATATTTATCCAAAGTGAAATGAAAATATGTCAGTAGTTGCAATTTTAGTACGCAGACTACAGTTTCAGTTTTCTAATGCAATTTTAGTTCGTAGACTGCAGTTTCAATTTTCTGATGCAGTTTCAGTTTGGCGCTTGTTGAAACTGTTTTGGGGAGGTTGAGCTTGTGTTAGTTTTAGTTTTTATTGAGTGGGTTGGACTTATGTTAGTTTCAATTTTTATTTTGGGTGAGTTGGATTGTGTTAGGATTGTCTTTCTAGAGAGTGACTTGAAAATTAAATTTGTGTATTAGGATGATTTTGATTAAGTTTTTTTTATTATCAATACCTTAAAATTTAGGCACTCTAGTTAAAATATCACAATGAGGTAATGAGGTTGCTAAATGCTAAATGCTAAATGCTAAATGCTACAGCTAAACAAATCAACTTTGTGTGCTAAATGCTAATATAGCATTTACTAAATTTTTGTGCTAACATAATAATCACTTCGGCAAAGAAAATGGTGGGACCCAAGTGGAAAAATTATTTAATTAATGCTGTGGACAGTTTTTGACCATCTTTATGGAGAATTAATTCATTTCTTAATTAATTAATGCATGTATGTGGACAGTTTTTGATCAGTTGGACAACTTAATGTCCAATCACACTCTTGATGAGTAAATAGTAAATACATATTGAAATTAATTAATGTCCAATCACACTCTTGAGTAAATCTTCACCAACTCTTGTCTTGACCACTAACTAGTACTATTGATCAGTTGAGAGACATATGGAAGATGCAAAAGTCAAAGGGAGCGTTTTTTTTATTATTATTAGTTTTTGCATGTATCCTGTCCTCTCTAGGCGTTGGCATGTTACATCACGTTCACGTCAGGGAGTGCGTGTGTTTCTCCTTGTGAGTAAAACTTACCTGCCCCCGTGTTAGGGGGACAGGTGGTGTCACAAGAGAAAAAAAAAAGAGAGAGAGAAAGAGAGAGAGAGTAGAGAGATAGAGAGAGAGGGATGCCAGCTAGTGAAACAGGGGGTGCAGGCAAGTTTTATTCTCTCCTTATTCTCATCTGTGATTCTGTTTAATATCAATGCACGCGTCAGTGAATACGTGATGCAATTTGCATGCGACAGTGTGGCCTGTTGGAGCAAACTTAAGGCCAAAGAGGCAAAGAAATTTTTTTTTGTTCTCCATCAAGGCCAAAGAATTAGTTGCGAAATGCAAACTAGTATTTTTTTTATTTTTTTTTATAGCTATACGCGCAAATTAGTTTTTACTATATATTCAAATGTTTTTTCAAATTATTCGAATAATTATCATATTTCACTAATATACATAGTACATTGGTAAACTATAACAAAACTATAGCAACAACTCACTTATAACAAAACTACAACTGCAATTTTTTTTTTTTTGTACTTAATTATTTCACATTATAGTTTTATCCTTAAAAATATAATTTTTCACTAACAAATTGCAATTTTAGATAATTTCATTTTTGGTGAAACGTGTATTATTGAAATAGTGTTTTAGGCAATTTGTTTTTTTATATCTCTCATATAATGAGAGAGATAAATAAATAAACACATTAGGCGTATATGTCTCATATAAATTTTTCTTCTCATGAACACATTATCATATGAAACATACACGACCTATATCTTCTAGAGAAGAACTTACCTGTCCATGTGATAGAGACATGTGGTATCCCTTCCTCCCCCACTCTCTCTCTCTCTTTCTCTCTTTCTCTCTCTCTAAGTTGGATACCACATGTCCCTATCACGGGAACATGTAAGTTATTCTCTATCTTCTAACTACAATCACTTAACTAATTAGAGCACGATGACGAATACATATACTCTAGCATAGCTTGACAGAGCTGATAATTATTTATGGTTGTGCAAATTAATATATATATATAAGAAATTAAAATTCTTAGAGTTAGCTCAACTGGTGAGAGAGAGAAGTAATTAATTAGGATTATGATTGATTAATAGACAACTAATTTCGTTGCAATATAAACTATTTTACTAATAAATTACATTAACGAAAGTATGTGCTTTTAGATAATTTTATTTTTGCTGAAGACTGTATTAAAGAAATAGTGTTTTAGGCAATTTCATTTTTTCTCTTACGTAATGAGTGAGATAGACACATTAGGTGTATATGTTTCCTGAATTTTTTCTTCCTATGAACACATTGTAACACCCTGAATTTTCTACTTATGTAAATTTGGTACTTAAACTTTTTAACCTTGTTCTTAAAGTTTGTTTAAAGGAATTAAAATTTTCCTTAACTTTGTTTTAACTAACAAAGACCTTTGATTGTGGTTATAGAGTTTAGATGATTAGAAGTGAATTTTGGAAAATGAAATTCAAGAGTTTGGTGATTATTTTATTCATTTTTGTTTTCAGAATTAAATTATGAGAGAAGGATTTTTCATAATTTTTTCTGGAAGTGATTTAACTATTTTGAGACTATAGGAAATTAGTATTCATCAATACGAGTCTGTAGGATTTTTCGAGAAATAATTTGGAGTTTCGAGCTATTTTTGGTGAATTTTCGAAGTTTGGAGAAATTATAAAATTGGAAAAATGATGTGGCGCTGACGTAGACTGACACGTAGCCACGTGGCATATGGAGAGTGGTTGGGCAGAAGTTGACTAGGTGCTGGTTTAAGTGAGACCATATGGGTAGTGTAAGCTTGGTTGTATTGGATCAATCTCCAAGTTTTAATCTTGACCGTTAGAGTTCATTAAACCATGTTTTAATCTTAGCCATCCATTTTAAAGCAACCCACTTAGCCAATATGGATCCCCCTTTGACACTCGCGTTGACTCGCTTTGACCCCCCATTGACCCACCGAATCCACCCATTTTGTCTTACAAAATACCCGTTTTTCGACCCACAAATCCCCATTTAACCCAGTTCGAAATTCTCCTCTTGTTAGTGCATTTTTAGTGCAATTTGTTCCACATTGGAAACTAACAACTTTTTCCCACCCCCTTGTGCCTATAAATAAAGACCCTTGTGCCTCATTCTCACTTGCATCACCAAATAGAGTTTGAGAGCTTCTCACTCTAACTTTGGTTTCTCTTTCTCTCTCTAGAAAGATTATTATTCTTTCTATTCTGGAGCAAGCTCATATTTTTGAGAAGCTTCCTCCTAGTAAAATATTTTGAGGTCTTCTCTTGGAGGAGAAGACCTAAGCTTGGAGAGCTTAGTAGAGTCTAGCTTTGGAGGTGTACAACCGGGAACACCAGTTACCGAAGGATTGTGACGTGACAAGAAGGAGATGGATTCGAGACAGATGAGGATGCATGGGCAAGAAGAGCATTGGATTCCAGGTAAGGGGGTTTATCCTACATTCCTAACTATGGACTTTGTATGTGGTTTGTGTTTGTGTTTGTGTTTTTAAATTATTATAACATGCTATATTTATAGGATTGGTCTGAGAGTTCGGGTAGCACAATAGGTGACTGTAACACCTTGAATTTTTGGCTTATGTTAATTTTGTTACTTAAGTCTTTTAACATTGTTCTTAAGGTTTGTTTAAAGAAATTGAAGTTTTCCATAACCATGTTTTAACTAACTTAGACCTTTGATTGTGATTTTGGTGTTTAGTTGCTTGTTAGTGAATTTTGGAGAAAGGAAATTCAGAGTTTGATGATTATTAAGTTTATTTTCATTTTTCAAATTAAATTATGAAAGGAGGATTTTTCATAATTGTTCTGGAAGTAATTTAACTATTTTGAGGCTATAGAAAATAAGTACTCGGACCCTTAGGACAAATCGTCCGCGATGTAATCTTTGTGAAAAATATCATGATGGGGTGTGTCAGAGAGGAAGCACAGGTTGTTTTCACTGTGGACAAGTAGGGCATTTCATGAAAGATTGTCCAACTTTACACTAGAGAGATAGTGGAGTTTCAGGTTCAGCCCTCCCTCTGGAACAGACTTCTGGGGCCCAGAGTCAGGGGCAGAAAGCAGTGTAGACTGCAGGTGCTACATCTAGTAGTGGTGCTCAGTCCAGCCATGTCAGTAAAGGCAGAGGACAACAGAGGGGCCAGCCAGAACACCCTAGGGCCCAGGACAGAGTCTTTGCCATGATATAGTAGGATGCTCAAGCTTCACCGGATCTCATCATGGGTACGTTATCTAACCTTGAGCTTAATGCAATATTTTTGATAGACTTCGGAACACACACACACACACTCTAGCATGTCAGATATTCTAGTTTTGATTGTCGATAAGAGATAAACTTTCTCGATTTGTGGGTTAGACTTGTTTTCAAATGATTTAAGGGTATTAATTGATTTACTTCGTAATGGTCTTATCCATGAAAACTTTACCTAGGGTCTGTTGTTTCTATCACATTTTCGCTTTTATTTCTTGAGGCTCACTTAATTTATTCAGGTTCGATGTAGAGTGATCTCCTTAGCTTAAATATCCTTGGTTTTCTTGAACGGAAGGAAATGCCAAAATCACGCATATTTTAACTTATGTTACTAAAAAGAGGGTTGGTTTGTAGGTTTGACTACGATTTGGATTTTTGTCCTGAAAATTTTTATTATATGAATTTTTTTTTCTTTTTCTTACAAATTGAGTCAAGGAATGAAGTTTAGTCTTGTAAGTAAATTACACATTTGTGGAGACGAATTAGAAATTAGGATGGGAGATAAGAAGTTTGCAATTGCATTTCACATAAATTAATGATTTCTGCTAAATTTCGAGGACAAAATTTTTGTAAAGGGGGAGGATTGTAACAGTCGACCCAAATTTCACTAGAAATTTGAGTTTTTATTTAATTTTGGTTTTATAAGGCTTTAAAGGAAGTTTAACTGTGAGACCGCGTATTTTCCAAGTTTTATTTTTTAAAAATATTTTAAATATCTTGGGAATTTGTATGAGAAATAAAATGTTTTGGATTAAATTTATTTTATCTTATTTTGTTTTTGGATTAGTTTGACCCAAAAGTTGACTTTTGATTTGATGGACACTTTGATTCTTGGCATGGTTGGGTAGTGCTCGACTCTACGAACGAATAGGTGTGAACGGTTTGTTGATCAAAACTACGGTTTGAAAGATACGAGCAATTAAAGCTAGGGGCATTTTAGTCTTTTCATAGCCTAAGATTTTTTTTAAAATAAAACCCACACTAGATGGTTCTATCTCTCTCTCTCTCTCTCTCTCTCTCTCTCTCTCTCTCTCTCTCTCTCTCTCTCTCTCTCTCTCTCTCTCCTCGAGCTCACTCTCTCCCTTCTCTCCTCTCTTTGGCAGGGCCAGCTCCGGCCAATTTCCCGGCAACTAGAGGCTAGCGACAGGTCCCTCTCGTCGTCGCTGACCCTACAGACCCCCCCAGTTCTCTCTCTCTCTGACTTCCTCTTCTCCTTCCTCCACTGCGCGCAACCAACCCAACTAGCTCAGCCTAATTTCGGCCACCTTCCCGACGACCCAAGCTCACTGGTCTACTCCCCACCCGGCGCTAACCCAGCCCAGCACCTCCTTGCACCGGCCAGCCATTACCGCTACGCGAACCTAGACTGGAAGCCAACCCACCGCCGTCCTTTCCTCGCCGAATTTCGACAAAATTTCAGAACCTTTCACTTCAAATTTAGGTAGGTTATCATTCTCTTGTCATTGGCTTTTTTCTCCCTATGTAATTCGTTGTTTAAATTGAGAATTTGAGAAGTTGGATTTTGGAATTTAGAGCCTTTTCGAATTTTCTCTCAGATTTCAGACTAGAGGTGTTGTTGATGATAGTTTTGGGCAAATTTCATCTCTAGAAACCTCAATTCGTTGTTTTAGAATCGAAAGTTGAAGTGGATTTGGGAAATTTGTATTTTTCGGCTAAAAGTTGGTTTTGGGCCAGCCATTTTGGGTGGCACCCACTGTCATTTCGAAAACCCTTTGTCATTTCGTGTTTGTAAATTTATTTTTAAGGCGATTGTTGAGTGGGTATTGACCTTGGCTGCGTCGAGTGTGGTTGGAGAAGCCTAAATTGTTTGGGGCGAAAACGTGAGACTTTGTTGGTGTTGAAATTTCTCTCAGACGAGATTTCCGACCGATATAAGTCTTGTGCTAGATCTTTTAATTTTAGGTTTGATTTTAGAAGTGAGGGAGACGTTGGGTTGAGCCGCGAAGCTTTCAGGGTGAATTAATGAGGAGACATTTATGGATTTAATTTGGGTATGTTGAAAATCATTGTGACTGAACGAGATTCGAGTGAGACATTAGGTTTAGGGCACACACCTTGATGCCTTTGTGTCGGGACTAAAAGTATTTTTTATTTGTTTATTTTATAGGCGAGACTAGCGTGGCACAAGACGATCCGACTAAGGATCGAAGTTAGACTTCTCGAGGTGAGTGGACTTTTGGTTTTGAAAGTATTTCTTGATGACTCATGTTTTAATTTAGTTTTGTTATCTCAAGTTTTGGTTAAAAATTGTGATTCTCTAGTGGGATTTTGTTTATGAACATGTTTTGCAAAATTTGCAATAATTGAATTACATTTCTTGTCATGGGCTTGACTTTGAGTATGAGATCCTCAACATAAATGGAAAATGGTGTTTTTATATGTATATATATATATATTTATTTGTGTCAAATTGTTTTCAAATGAAATTTTCAAGGAAAGGCCCAAATCAATGTGTTTTGTGGATTGGATTTCATTTAACAATGGATATATGGATTCATGAGGTATTTTTATCCTTGAGATGTGTTTGAAATGAGGAAATCTTGAACGGTTAGAAAATCATGTTTTGGACATGTTTTGTTGGATATTAAAATGATGAGGATTTAAACCGTCCTAGTAGTACCCTCTCTTAACAGGTATAAATTGCTCTACACTTGCCTAGAGATGACTCGGCAGTGTATGACCAGCATTACATATTCGCTTTGCACTTGCCTACTCGGCATTGTATGACCATCATAGTATATTACTCTGCACTCGCTTAGAGATGACTCGGTAGTGTATGACCAGCATAGTAAATTGCTCTACACCCACCTAGAGATGACTCAGTGGTGTACGTATGAACAACATAATATATTGCTCTGCACTCGTCTTGAGATAACTCGGTGATGTATGACCAGCATTATAAGCTCTGCGTGCATATATGACAAGCAGTTTCTTGAGTACTAGTATGATGTGATTTCTGTGAAATTTATTGAGATCTTACTTGGTTGATTTTAATCGTAATATCAAACTATTTGACTAATTAGCGTTCTTACTGTTTAACATATCCTTTGGGAGAATTTTTGAAGCCTTTATATACTTGAGTTATTTTTAAATCCTTGCGTTTGAAGACTTTATGACGTTTTCAGAAAGTTTTATAAATTGGTTTTAAAACTGGGGGATTTTAAAAAGTGACATGAGGTTTTAGAGTTAAACGTGGTTTGTTGAGCTCATTTTATATATAATTTTTGTCCTTAAAACCATACATTTTTGTCTATGTCTTTTAGCATTTTTAGTGTTTTAATTCTTATTTTTATTATTTAGGTAATTAGTGGGTTTTATTATTTTTTTGTCATAATTAAGTTACATTTATTTTTCATTTAGGCTAGTTTTAAAATTAGAATTTTTATTAATTAGTTTTATTTGATGTTGTAGGTTTTTAAATTGAAAAGCCCAAAAATATAAAAGAAGAGAAGAAGAAATAAAGGCCCATCTGCCGGCCCAGTATGCAGGCCCAATCACGCTGAAGCCCGGCCCGGCCCAGAGAGAGGCGAAGAGTCACTTGCCACTTCCGCCCAAATGCTTTGATTAATATTGGCTCTAGCCAATACCACGTCGCCACGTGGGCAACCTTCTCTCCCTTCCGCATGCCATCTTTTTCCTCACCCATGTAAGCCAAGCCGAGCCGCTTCTCCAGCCGCAAGCCACCTCATTCTCTCTCTCTCTCTCTCTCTCTCTCTCTCTCTCTTTCACGTCTTCCCATGCAGCCGCCACTCAGCCAGCTCCAGCCGCAAGCCGCCTCTCTTTTCCTTCTACCCAGCAGAATTGCATTTGATTAATCAACTCCTCCTCCAACCAGCAGGCGACACGTGGCACCTCTTGCAGCTATCTCCAGCCTTTTCCTTCCGCCTCTCTCCTTTCACAAATATCTTTTATCAGCCAATAAACATGCGACACGTGACGATCTCAGCTGTCTCAAGCCTTGCACAAGCCATTTTGTGCTGATCCTCTTCCTATCACTAGCCCTAGTATTTGCCTATATAAAGTAACATTCAGCCCCATCTTCACATCTTTTACCCTAGAATTTAATTTGCTGCATTTTCTAGTATTCTCCTAGGATTTCTCTCTCAAGCCATTTGGCTATGATGTTTAAGAGAGAATAGGATGTAATTTTCTTGCATTTTAATTAATGAAATTTTAATATTATTTCAGTCTTCTCTCTTTCTCTCTTCCCTAATCCTTTATTTACTTTATGCCTTTTATTTTATGTAGTTCTTTACTTTATTGTTAGTAGTGTTATTTATTTTATTGTTCTTTAGATTCCATGCTCATTTACTTCTTCCTTTATTTTTATTTAAGATATAAGCTCATGGGTGATCACTAAACCCCCTTACCAAGGTAAGGAGGAAGCACCACCATGAACATTATTAAATGAGGTCTTTATGTTAAATTTTTCCTTATTTAAGATCCTACAAGCTCTAGATTTTGATATTAAAATTAGAAAGAGATCATCTTTCACCCATAATATCATATATTATGGGTAGTTAGATCCTCTTTCCACATTTTAACTTTATGGTTCATTGTTTTAAACACAAACTTTTTGAACTCTAGTTGTTCCTTAGTTTTGGTTCACTTGAGTTGCTTAAAGTTTGTATTTTCTAAGCAAAATCAAGATCTACCATATAAATCTTCAACTTTTGTGATTAATTCATATTTATCTTTGTAAGAGGGTATCAAGTGACTCTGGGTGCCCTCCTTTAAGGGGATATTACTAAAAATCTAATTTAATATGTTCATAAGTGGTGTGGAACCTTAACCTTGGTTCGTATACCATTGTTTAGCTTCTATAACCAAAAAGTTGTTATTTTCATTTCTAGATTTAATATTCAATTCTTGCACCTTTATTTACCTTATTCTCTTTTCATTTACTTTATTTGCTTTTTAATTTAGTTGCATTTAATTTTAAGTTGTCTCATAGACCAACAAAATTTCCAAAGTAGGTTAGTTTTAAATTAAGTTTAAGCTTAGTGTATTGGTTGTCATCACTCTTTAAGATTCGACCTCGTTAATATACTATTAGACTCGTATATTTGTGAGTAAATAAAATTTTACAACAAGTTTTTGGCGCCGTTGCCGGAGAGTGTTTTGATGCACTAGTTTAGGCTTTTTGTTAGTTTAAATCTTACACTAGTTTTCATTTATTTTGCTTTTCAAAAAACAAAACAAAACAATAAAATTAAAAAAAAATCGAATTTTCCTTTAATTAGTTTTTTTTTTTTTTTTTTTTTTTTCAGTTTCCTTGTTCTTTTTCCCACTTTTATAAGTACTGAAAAAAAAAATTTCTTTACACTTTCTTGCATCTCTTCTCTTGTAGGTGCGAAGAAAAGAAAGAAAAAAAATTATATATTTATAGTTTATTTTTTATTTTAGTGGTTTTCTTTATTTTGTGCTTGTGATAAATATACATTCTTGCTTTTATTTAGCATATTTATAGTTTTCTCTTTCTTTATAGCTTCCATAACTAGTATATAGCATCATCTATTATTTTCTTTACCATTAGTTTTGTCTTCTTTACCTTCTAAAAAAAAAAAAATTTATATATATAGTAGCATATTTATTTCTTTTTTGTCTTTAGGTTGTTGCATCTAGTTTCAATTGTTGAATTTTTCTTCTAGCTTTTATTTATTGTTAAAAAAAAAATCAAATACTTTTGTCATTTAGTATAATTTGGTTAGATCTTATTTATTGTTGTGTTGTGCATCTTATCCATTGCAACATTAGATAAGGTAATTTCTATTTCCTCTTATTTCATTTTTTCATCTCTTGTTTATTTTTATTTTAGTTCTATTTCCCTTTCTCCTTTTGTTGTCGTTTTAGTATTTATTCTAGTATTTTCTTTTTAGTGCTTGCATTTGGGAGAAGTTTGTAAAGGTGTGGTCATCAAGAAAGGGGAATTGTTAGCAAAAGTTTGGTTGCCGTCTCCTAGTGTGTTGTGGCCAATGTCACCACACTAGTTGTATACTCTAAACTTTTTCTTTTTAAAGTTTTCTTGAGTAGGTGTTTGCCTTACTTGTGCAATTTCAATTTCCATATATTGTTGTTTTGTTGGTTGTTGCATCTTCAATTAGCATTCTTGCATAATCAATTAGTAAGGGCATTCACCCCCAACAAGATAAGGAATGGATTTAATCACCAAGTCCTTGCCCACCTAGGCTAACCATCTCTTGCATTTGTTAATCCCAAACTCAATTTAATTAAAATCAAGTAGACATTGGCTAAAGGGTTCACGAAGCTCATAGGACCCTCTTGGAAGGAGCCAATTAGTGGATACTCCGGTAAGTGTTTTTGAAAGTACAATGTCTAGAAAGGTTCTTTAAGGTTGAAATCATCTTGATGCTTAAAGGGGACTGGTTTTTAAGAGAGACCGTCTGTGACTCCTTCACCCTCTCCGGAACCGGCCTGATTGTATTTTAGAGAACCTTATATCGGTACGCCACTAATTTGCTTTGAAAGAGAGGAGGAGCTTGTTTGGTGCTTAATTAAGATTATGATTGTCTAAAAGACACCTCCCAAGGCTAAATCAAAGATAATTAAATTGCTTGTTTGGATTAACTCCTTGTTTTGTGATTTTGTTTAGTTGTGTTTGCTTTGTTTGTTAGTTTGTTCATATTTTCGTCTAAAAAAGGTAGTTAATTAATTAAAAAAAATTAAAAAAAATTAAAAATGTTGAAAAAAAAAAAGTTTTTGAAATTCTTTTCTTGAAAGCCGTCTAGTGTATGCTTGGTCGTCGTTCATTGAATCACGATTTAGCACCTTTTGACCTTGAAATTGAGAGAACACTTAGACATTTAAGAAAAAGAATTGAACCGATAATTGAAATGGGTGAAAACATTGAAATTCGTCCGTTAAGAGAGTATTTTGCTCCCGTTATCCTTGACACCTCTTTTTGCATAGTCTTGCCATACACTACCGTAACTCATTTCGAGATTAAACCCCACATCATTCAATTGTTGCCCTCCTACCACGGTTTGGATCGAGAAGACCCGTACACACATGTTAAAGAATTCATTGAAATTTGCTCAACCTCTAGATACCAAAATTTTCCCGATGAGTCCGTGCGTCTCCGTTTATTCCCATTTTCGGTCAAGGACAAAGAGAAAGCTTGGTTAAACTCCCAACCCCCCGGTTCCATGACTTTATGGGATCAACTTGTTAAAAAATTTTTGTCAAAATTTTTTCCAATGTCTAGGACTAACGCGCTTAGGAGAGACATTTCGGAGTTTAGACAAAAAGATGATGAGCAGTTTTATGAGAGTTGGGAGCGATTCAAGGATTTAATTTTGAGATGTCCTCACCATGGTTTTGAGACGTGGCGTTTGGTGCAATACTTTTACAATGGTTTAACTCAAATAAATCGCAATATGGTAGAGTCCATGAATGGGGGTGCGTTTTTAAATCTTGGGGAAGAACAAGCCTATGATTTCTTTGAAAAATTGTCTGAAAGTTCTCAACAAAGGGATTTCTCCAACCCACATGATAGACGAGCCAAAGAATCAAAGCGTGGGGGGATGTATGAAGTGAGAGGCGATGTAGACTTAGGGTCTAAGATTGAGAGCCTAACGAGAAAGGTGGAGGCCTTGGCCTTGAGTCAAACCATGAGTGTCGTTAACCATGTCCAAAATGAGGTTTATTCTCATTGTGCTAGCCCGATGCATAATGTCCAAGCGTGTCCTTCCTTGTATACTTTTTCCGAGAGTAATGTTGAGCATGCGAATGCCCTTAACAATTTTAGGAAGCCGTTTGTGAACTAAGGCACCTTTTCCGAGACCTACAACCCCAATTGGAAGAATCACCCAAATTTTTCTTGGAGACAAGGCCAACCCCAAACACATTTAGGAGGAAATTCAATGCCAAACAATTCATTCCGTTCTCCTAATCCCTCATATTCCCATGTTCCCCATGTTCCTCATCCCACTTCTCAAAGTGTTGCCCCACAACAAAATCCATCATCACCTTTAGAGGACACTCCAAAAGTTCATGCAATTGACCAGTGTTGTAAAATATTATTTACTCGCAAATATACGAGTCTAGTAGTATATTAACGAGGTCAAACCTCAAGAAGTGATGAAAAACGATACACTAAGCTTAAACTTAAGTTAATTTAAAGCTAACCTAGTTTGGAAATTTTTTTGGTTTGTGAGGCAATTTAAAATTAAATGCAACTAAATTAAAAAGCAAATAAAGTAAATGAAAAGAGAATAAGGTAAATAAAGGTACAAGAATTGAAATATTAAATCTAAAAAGGAAAATAACAACTTTTTGGTTATATAAGCTAAACAATGGTATAAGAACCAAGGTTAGGGTTCCACACCACTTATGAACATATTAAATGAGATTTTTAGTAATTTTCCCAAAAAGGAGGGCACCCAAGAGTCACTTGATGCCCTCTTATAAAGATAAATATGAATTGAGCACAAGAATTGAAGATTTATACGGTAGATCTTGATTTTGCTTAGAAAGTACAGATTTTAAGCAACTCAAGTGAACCAAAACTAAGGAACAACTAGAGTTCAAAAAGTTTGTGTTTAAAACAATTAACCATAAAGCTAAAATGTGGAAAGAGGATCTAACAACCCAGAATATATGACATTATGAGTGAAAGATGATCTCTTTCTCATTTTAATATCAAAATCTAGAGATTGTAAGATTTTAAACAAGGGAAAATTTAACATAAAGATCTCATTTAATAATGTTCATGGTGGTGCTTCCCCCTTACCTTGGTAAGGGGGTTTAGTGACCACCCATATTCTTATATCTTAAATAAAATAAAGAAAGAAGTAAATGAGCATGAAATTTAAAGAACAATAAAATAAATAACACTACTAATAATAAAATAAAGAACTATATAAAATAAATGACATAAAGTAAATAGAGGATTAGGAGAAAAGAGAAGAGAGACATAATATTAAACTTTCATTAATTAAAATTGTAAGAGAGTTACATTCCTATTCTCTCTCAAACATCATAGCCCAATGGCTTGAGAGAGAAATCCTAGGAGAAATACTAGAAAAGGCAGAAATTAAAATTCTAGAGTAAAAGATATGAAGAGGGGGCTGAATGTTCTTATTTATAGGCAAATACTAGGGTTATCTCTAGGAAGAGGATCAGCACAAAATGGCTAGTGAAAGATATTTGTGAGAGGAGAGAGGTAGAAGGAAAAGTCTGGAGACAGCTATAGGAGGTGCCACGTGGCAACATATGAGTGGATGATGTTTTGATTAATCAAAACATTCTGCTGGCGTGACAACTTTTCACGGAAAGGGTGCAGCGGCTGGCTGAGTTGACTTGCGGCTGGAAGGCAACGTGAGGGAGAGAGAAGAGAAGGTGGCTGATGGCTTAGCGGCTCGGCTTGGCTTTGTGGCTCACATGGGTGTGCTAATTTGCGGAAGAATTGGCTGGGCCACGTGGCGTCATTCGAGTGGGTGATTGTTTGATTAATCAAACAATTGGCTGGAAGCAGAAGGAAAAGTTGTAACGACCCAACCCAAAGTTCACTAGAAGTTAAAATTTTTATTTAACTTTGGTTTCAAGAGGGTTTCAAGGAAGTTTAGTTTTCGCGACCTTGGAAATTTTTTTAAATTTACTTTGGGAGTTTTGAGAGTTATTTGACGTTTTTACTAAGATTGATTTAACGTTATTTAAAAGTTAAATTTGGATTTAAAAATGTTTCGTTTTAAAATTTGTAAGATTGTATCTTTCTGAATTTTATTTCGAAAAGTATTTTAAAGATTTGGGAATTTATTGTGAATATTTTGGGAATTTATTGAGAAATAAAATGTTTTGAATTTATTTTATATTTTTGTTTTAATTTAAGCTTGACCAAAAATTGACTTTTAAAATAAATAAGATTTCGATTTTGACTTCGGGTCAGTTAGATAGGTTTCGATCCCACGATTTCATAGACACGCGGCACGCGCCAATCCGAGTTACGGATTGAAAGATATAGGCGTTTAAAGTGAGGGGCAATTTCGTAAAATGGACAATTGGGTTTAAAAATCAGATTTTTAGAACTTTCTCTCTCTCTCTAGAATCTTCTCTCTCCCTTTTTATTCTCACCTTCTCTCTCCCGCACTCTCACTTCTCCCTCTCTCCCCGAGCTCACTCACCTCCCCCTCTCTGCTCTCACCGGCGCGGCCAGCTCCGGCCATCTTCACGACGACCAGAGGCCGGCGACCAGCTAACCCCACTGACCCAGTCTTCTTTCTCCCCGTGCTCTCTCTCTCTCTCCTTCGCGTCTCTCTCTCTCTCTCTTCTTCTCCCCTGCGCGCGACCTCACCATTGGGAGCAGTGGTCCGGCCATTTTCTCGGCAACGCGAGGCCACCAGTGTGATCCCCTTGGGCCGGCCATCCATCCCCGAAGCCTCCTCGAGCAGGCCAATATGTTTCCACATGCAGAAACCACCGGAGAAGCCAGCAGCCACCGCTGGCCATTTCGTCGATCCCACTCGTTTTCAGCCACCGTTGGCCGTGATTCTTGAGGGGTTTTACTCCTTTAGGTATGGGCTTTCATTCCCCCTGGGTTTAGTTGATAAATTTTGAGTATTTTCGCGAATTCAAATTTTGGAGTTTATAGCCATTTCGGGTTATCTTGGGTTTTCGAATTTGGGGGCTCTGGTGATGTTGTTTTGGATAAATTTTGTCTCCAGGAAACCCATTGTCTCTGTAGGATTGAAAATTGGAGGAAATTGGGAGAAATTTGTGAAATCTAGTTTTGGAGCCGCCACTTTGGGCGGCAATCGCAGTGGTCTCAAACACCCACTGTCATCTCTTGAAGTGTAGGATCATTTAGAGCCGTTGTTGAGTTGGTTGTTGGTCTTGGGTAGGTTGGAAGTGATTAGGGAAATCGAAAAGGGTTTCGGACCGTAATTGGAGACTAATTTCACAGTTTTGTTGTACATTTTACAGGCGAGACGACCGTGGTTCGTGACGATTCGGCGGAGGATCGAAGCTAGGGCTATCACTGTGAGTGGACTAACTTTTAATTTTTCCGAAATGTTTTATATGTTGATGATTAAATTTCATTACTTAGCTATATTGAGTTTGAATTTAAGCTAAAGGATTTTAAGTTAAAATTTGGTTTTTAAATTCTTCTTTCCTAAATTTAAAATTGATATTTATGGTTTTTGCATTTCAAAGTTTCATGAATTTATGAATTGAGATATTTTGAGTTAAACAAATGCATTTTCAAAGTTTCGTGGATTTATGAATTTGGTTTTGTTAAAGAAAGTTTAGAAGGACACAAAAAGATTTGAGTTTTATATATTTACGACGTGGTTGTGGAAAATGGTTTTCAAACCACCTTTGCAGTACCCTCCAGGCTATCAGATAAATAGGTCTTTGGGACCCATCACGATGCACATATAGGCTTTGGGCCGTGTGTCGGGATGTTTCGCCCTTTGGGGGCCGCTCTGCGTGCACGTACGACAGAATTTGTGGCTCTGCATGCGTATGACAGATTCTCGGCTCTGCGCATGTATGACAGATTAGTTATGGCTCTGCATGCGTATGACAGATCTTCGGCTCTGCGCATGTATGACAGATTCTATGGGTAACTGACTGGTGTGTGTTTTCAGTTGTTAAGTATTTTTAAGTGATAAGTTTATGCCAACAAAGGTTTTTAAGTATAACGGTTTTAGCTGAGCAGTTTTATTAATTTTTGAGTATATTGAGAGTGGTTTGAGAAAGAAGTTTTCAGCTTAAATTATTTTATTATAAATGCATTATACAGTTTTATTGCGATAGTTTATTTTAAACTTATAAGCTACTTAGAATCTTAACGTTTGACCTTTTATTTAATAAAGAGTTTATGATTCGGTTTGGTTTATTGAATTTTTGATAGTAACTTTGAACGTGTTTTTCGGAAAACGATTTTAAAACTGGGGGTGTTCAAAAAGCGACGTGACGTTTTAGAGTTAAAAGATATTTAGACTTGATTTCATTTTCATCTAACTGTCCACTCACTGAGCCTATCTCACAGTTTCTTTGTTTTGTCTTACATTGTCCCCCAGGTAGTAGCTTTGGTGGAGGTCGAGCTAATAACGTCGAGGCATTTGCGTCCATATCCTTACTCGAACCCTGTAGGCGTTATTCTAGCTTTGTAAAATGGTTTCTATTTTAAAATGTTGGGTCTGAGACCCTATTTGGTTGTGGTAGAGGTGGTTGATGATTTAGAAGTGTTTTTAACAGGTTTAGAAAATTCTGGGTTAGTCCATTTTCAGGGGAGGTTCTGCCGAATTTTCGGTAGGATTTTCCTTGAATTTGGATTCCCGCAGGACCTCTTCGGGTTTCTGGGTAAAACTCGGGGGCGGTCTTGTCAAAAGTGAGGCGCCATGTGTCGCTGCATCATTAGAGGAGAGGATGATTAATCAAAACCGGTGGCTGGCTTCTGCTGGGCTCAGTGACCGTTCGACTTCCTGGGCTGGGCCTCTGCGCAAGTGGGCTTCTCCTCCTTCATTTCTTGTTTGGGCCGGCTGCTTCCTTTTTTTTTGGGCTTTTGTGTTCTTTTCTTTAATTAAACCTACAAAATCAAAATTAAAATAAACAAATTAAAATAAAATCTAATAGACAATTAAATAAAACCTAATAAATTCTAGGTATTAAAACAAAAACTAATAAAACCCACTAATTAACTAAATTATAAAAATAAGAATTAAAACACTAAAAATTGCTAAAAGGCATAGACAAAAATGTAAGATTTAAGGATAAAAATTATATATAAAATGAGCTCAACAACCGGTCAAGCCTTTGTTGAGGTTAAAGCTTCCACCCACCAAAATACACAAGTCATTGCAAAGCTAGAATATTAAATTGGTCAATTAGCTAACATTGTAGGGGAGAGAGAGAAGGGAAAATTTGCAAGTCAACCTATTCCTAATCCAAAGGGTCAATTTCATGTTGATGCATCCAGTTCATCCAATACTCATGAGCATGTCAAGTCCATTACAACCCTTAGGTCAGGTAGGCAAATTGATAATAAGGTTCAAATGCCCAATTTGGAAAAGGAAAATGATGAAAATGATGAAAATGAAAAAAATGAAACAAATGGAGTAGGTGGTTTAGAGCCTCATGTTGATCACATTGTCAAGTCAAAGGAAAAATAGTCTTTAATTGTTGATCCTTCTCCAACTTTTGCCCCCAAAGCCCAATTTCCTCATAGGTTGGCTAAGACAAAGAAAAATGCACAATTTAATGACATCCTAGAAGTGTTCAAGCAAGTCCATATCAATATTCCCTTCTTAGATGCCATCAAACAATTGTCTTCTTATGCCAAATTTTTGAAAGACTTTTGTACCATAAAAAGGAGAACTAACGTTCCAAAGCAAGCCTTTCTCACCGAATAAGTTAGTTCAATTATCGAGCATCGAATTTCGGTTAAATACAAGGATCCCGGTTGTCCTACCATTGCATGCACGATAGGAACTCATCATATAGGAAGATCATTGCTAGATTTGAGAGCAAGAGTGAACCTTTTACCATACTCCGTTTATGTGCAACTTGGCTTAGGAGAGATGAAACCAACCTTGGTGACTCTTTCTTTAGCGGATAGGTCGGTTAAAATTCCTAGGGGAATGGTGGAAGATGTTTTGGTTAAAGTGAATGAGTTTTATTTTCCCGTGGATTTCATTGTACTTGACACCCAACCTGTAACCAATGCTTGTGATCAAATTTCGGTAATTTTAAGACGTCCATTCCTTGCCACCGCAAATGCCTAAATTAATTGTAGGAATGGAGTCATGAATTTATCGTTTGGGAACTTAACTATGGCTCTTAATATTTTTAACATAAGTCACCAACCACAAGAGGGTGAGGATAGCATTTGTGAGGTTAATTTAATCGAACAAATAATGGTAAACTCTTTCCATAGGGATAGTGTTAAGAACCCACTAGAAGCATGTTTAGCCCACTTTGGTTGTAACTTTGATTTTAATGAAGCCATAGAAAAAGTCAATGCACTTTTGGACTCCACACCTATCATGAACACCACCAATTGGAAACCAAGGGTAGAACCTCTTCCTCTTTCAAAAAATCCTCCACTTCCTTCCACTATTGAGCCACCCAAGCTAGATCTCAAACCATTACCTGATAATCTCAAGTATGTGTTTTTAGGATCTTTCGATACCTTTCCAGTGATCATAGCCTCCGATTTAAATAATGAGCAAGAATGCAAGTTTGTGAAAATTTTGAGGGAACATAAAGAAGCCTTAGGTTGGTCCATTGCTGACATTAAAGGCATTTTTTCATCCATTGTCATGCATAGGATCCACTTAGAGGATAACACTAAGACTTCCCGTGAGCCCCAAAAACGTTTAAATCCTGCCATGAAGGAAGTAGTGAGGAGTGAGGTTTTGAAATTGTTAGATGTTGGTGTCATTTACCCCATTTCCGATAGTCATTGGGTGAGCCCTGTCCAAGTTGTTCCAAAGAAGTCTGGCGTCACCGTTGTGAAAAATGATGACTATGAATTGATTCCCACACGAGTGCAAACCGGTTGGCGTGTGTGCATAGATTATAGGAAATTGAATGCCGTCACTAGAAAAGACCACTTCCCTCTTCCTTTCATTGGCCAAATGCTTGAGAGGTTAGCCGGTCGTGCCTATTATTACTTTCTTAATGGCTATTCTGGGTACAACCAAATCCCCATTGCACCCGAGGACCAAGAAAATACCACCTTCACTTGTCCATTTGGTACTTTCGCTTACCGTCGCATGCCCTTTGGGTTATGTAATGCACCCGCCACCTTTCAAAGATGCATGATTTCTATTTTCTCCGACATGGTAGAGCGGTTTCTTGAAGTTTTTATGGATGATTTTTCCGTCTTTGGGTCTTCCTTTGATGAATGTTTGCACCATCTTTCATTGGTTTTAATTCGTTGCAAGGAAAAAAATATTGTTTTAAATTGGGAAAAATGTCACTTCATGGTCAAAAAGGGTATTGTATTGGGACATATCATTTCTTCTAAGTGAATTGAGGTTGATAAGGCTAAAGTTGATCTAATTTCTAATCTTCCACCTCCACGTACTGTTAAGAAAATTAGATCTTTCTTAGGACATGCCGGTTTTTATCGAAGATTCATCAAAGCAAAATTTCATGTCCCTTGTGCAATTTACCTGCCAAGGATTCCTCTTTTGTCTTTGATGATGATTGTATCCGTGCCTTTGATAAACTTAAGTCTTTGTTGACCTCCGCTCCCATCATTAGACCTCACGTGTGGAGTGAACCCTTTTAGATTATGTGTGATGCATCCGATTACGCCATAGGTGCCGTTTTGGGACAACGAGTAGGTAGGTTGCCCCATGTCATTTGCTATGCAAGCAAGAGCCTCATTGATGCCCAACTTAACTATTCCACCACTGAAAAAGAACTTTTGGCGGTTGTCTTTGCGTTAGACAAGTTTAGGTCTTACCTTTTAGGCACAAAGGTTATTGTTTATTATGATCATGCGGCTTTAAAATACCTTTTGTCTAAAAAAGATGATAAACCTTGCCTAATCCGTTTGATCCTCTTGCTCCAAGAATTTGACATTGAAATCCGTGAAAAAAAGGGGTCCGAAAATGTGGTTGCCGATCATCTTTCTAGATTGATAGTTGAGTCATGTGAGTAGTCCATTCCCATCACTGAGACATTTCCTGATGAGCAACTTATGCTTGTTTCCCAAACACCATGGTATGCGGATATTGTGAATTTCCTTGTCACTAATGAGATGCCTTCCCATTGGACCAAGCAAGATAGATCTAAGTTTCTAGCTAGGGTCAACATTATTTTTAGGATGATCCTTACTTGTACAAATATTGCCCTGATCAAATCATTAGGAGATGTGTCCCGAATAGTGAGCAATCCAACATCATTTCTTTTTGTCATGACCATGCTTGTGGAGGCCACTTTAGTGCTAAGAAAACCGCCGCCAAGATCCTTCAATGTGGTTTCTATTGGCCTTCCCTTTTCCATGATGCCCATGTGTATTGCCAATCTTGTGAGAGATGCCAAAATTTAGGAAGTCTCACTAGGAGAAACATGATGCCTTTAAACTCAATTCTTGTTGTAGAAATCTTTGATGTTTGGGGCATTGATTTTATGAGACCTTTTCCTAATCTTTTGGCAATTTGTACATACTTGTGAGTGTGGATTATGTGTCCAAGTGGGTAGAGGCAATTATATGTAAAACCAATGACCAAAGGGTAGTGCTTTGTTTCTTGAAGGAAAACATTTTCACTCGATTTGGGACCCCACGTGCTATCATTAGTGATGGTGGGAAACATTTTTGTAATAAGCCATTTGAACATTTAATGAAAAATTATGGCGTCACCCATCGAGTTGCCACTCCTTACCATCCCCAAACAAGTGGTCAAGTTGAGATTTCTAATAGGGAGATTAAGTATATCTTGGAGAAAACAGTTAACCCGTCCCGAAAGGATTGGTCTTTGCGACTCATTGATGCGTTGTGGGCATACTGAACCGCTTTTAAAACCCCTATTGGAATGTCTCCTTATCGCTTAGTTTTTGGAAAAGCATGTCATCTACCTGTCAAATTAGAACATAGAGCATTTTGGGCCATAAAACAATTTAATTTTGCTCTAGACAAAGCAGGGACCCATAGGAAGCTCCAGTTAAATGAACTTGAGGAACTAAGGAATGATGCATATGATTGTGCTAAAACTTATAAGGACCGTATGAAG
The DNA here is from genome assembly GCA_003254865.1 of Dryas drummondii. Taxonomy (NCBI): domain Eukaryota; kingdom Viridiplantae; phylum Streptophyta; class Magnoliopsida; order Rosales; family Rosaceae; genus Dryas; species Dryas drummondii. Next base: position 600,891 of record QANW01009069.1, on the reverse strand, counting down.
GTGTTCCATGATAAACACATTTTGAGAAAAACTTTTTCACCTAATCAACAAGTCCTTTTGTATAATTCTCGTTTGCATCTTTTTCCTGGTAAATTGAAGTCTCGTTGGACTGGTCCGTTCCTTGTTCGCACTATTTTTCCTCATGGGGCAGTTGAAATTGAAAATCCTAAAAATGGTGATGTTTTTAAAGTCAATGGTCAAAGATTGAAACCATTTCTTGAGTTCCATAATTATGAGGTTGAAGAAGTCTTATTTTGTGATTCGGTTTATCATGATTGATACTCTTTGTTTAGTTAATTAATTTAGGATTTTTCTTTTCTTTTGCTTTTCTTTCTTGTTATGTTTTTACTCTCTTCATATCTTTGGAAATTATCATTCATTATTTGTTGAGCTTCATTGTTGGTAATTTCAAAAAAATGAGAGTATCTTTTTTCAGGTAATTTCTTTTCACCATCTTCTTTCTTATTTTTGTCATTGTCATGTTTTTCCTTTCCAATTATTGAGGACAATGTTTGCTTTAGGTTTGGGGGTGGAGTTTTGAAATTTTACTTGAATTCTCTAGTACTTTTATAGTTTTTAAAAAAAAAATTTAGTTTGGTTTTGTGTTGATTGCTTTACTATGATGAGATTGATTTTCTTGCATTCAATGCTTAGTTTTTGGAAATACATGATTCTCTACTTTAATATTTTTGCATGCAAAATAAGAATATCTCTCATTAGATTTCCTATTATTTTCATGATATAATCATTTTTTTTAATTCTTAAACTTGGAATATTTTTGCACTTAAGCCAATAATTGCATTTTGAAATTGAAGAGTGAAATTTGAATTGAATTACCTAAGGAAAAATAGTGGAGACTTGATCCTAGTGAGCTTAGAGCAATTCTATTTTTGTGAGTGTTATACATTTATCTCTAAATTTTTCTTGGGTCCGCATTATGTCGTTGATGATCTCATTATTCTTTCTTGTTTGGTCAATTAGTTGAAAATGACATTGAATTTTGAATCATTGCACTTTAAGCTCCTTTAGTTCAATTGAAGCATCATAACCATACTTGACTTAGTAAATGATTTTAGGCCATTTTTGTTTTAGTTTGAGCCTTTCTTGCCATCATTTGTCATTAAATAAAACTTTACCACTAGTATCCCTTTTGAGCCTTAGTTTTAATCTTTTTCGTTTGTTAAACACTATTACCCTCTTTTCTGAGAATTGTTAGAAAAAGTAAAAAAAAAAAAAAAAAAAGGCATTATGTTATTAGTATCTTTCTTTATGTTATTATTTTCTTCAATACAAAGAAATGTTCAAAAAAAAAAAAAGGAAGAAAAAAGGGAAATGAGAGAAAAAAGAAATGCCTTAGTATCATCTTATTTTCAAAATAAACTTTCTCAAAAATTTCTTACATTTTCCACCTTAGCCTTACAAGCCAATAAAAGTCTTATTTGATCTTAGGAAGAGTTTGGTTAGCATGTGGAGAGAGAATGAGTAGGAATTAAAGTGCTTGATTCAATATTTTCATGTATTTGATTTCCTTGCATGAGATCTTTTATTTTCTCTATAATTCCGTTCTTCATGATTCTTTTTTTTTTTTTGGCCAAAACGTTCTTCATGATTCTTATATGTGAGTTATCTTTGAAAATTGTTCACATTTACTCATACTCACATATAACTTGAGAGAAAATAATTAAACCATCTCCATGTGATTCATTTAAGAGTGATTTATCTTGTGAGAATTGGAGTCAAAGCATATTTTCCAAAGGTGATTTAATTTTATTTTACTTAGAGGTTAAATTGAAAAGCCCAAAAATATAAAAGAAGAGAAGAAGAAATAAAGGCCCATCTGCCGGCCTAGTATGCAGGCCCAATCACGCTGAAGCCCGGCCCGGCCCAGAGGGAGGCGAAGAGTCACTCGTCACTTCCGCCCAAATGCTTTGATTAATATTGGCTCCAGCCAATACCACGTCGCCACGTGGGCAACCTTCTCTCCCTTCCGCATGCCATATTTTTCCTCACCCATGTGAGCCAAGCCGAGCTGCTTCTCCAGCCGCAAGCCACCTCATTCTCTCTCTCTCTCTCTCTCTCACATCTTCCCATGCAGCCGCTACTCAGCCAGCTCCAGCCGCAAGCCGCCTCACTTTTCCTTTCGCCCAGCAGAATTGCATTTGATTAATCAACTCCTCCTCCAACCAGCAGGCGACATGTGGCACCTCTTGCAGCTGTCCCCAGCCTTTTCCTTCCGCCTCTCTCTTTTCACAAATATCTTTTATCAGCCAATCAACATGCGACACGTGGCGATCCCAGCTGTCTCAAGCCTTGCACCAACCATTTTGTGCTGATTATCTTCCTATCACTAGCCCTAGTATTTGCCTATATAAAGGAACATTCAGCCCCTTCTTCACATCTTTTATCCTAGAATTTAATTTGCTGCCTTTTCTAGTATTCTCCTAGGATTTCTCTCTCAAGCCATTTGGCTATGATGTTTGAGAGAGAATAGGATGTAATTTTCTTGCATTTTAATTAATGAAATTTTAATATTATGTCACTCTTCTCTCTTTCTCTCTTCTCTAATCCTCTATTTACTTTATGTCTTTTATTTTATGTAGTTCTTTATGTTATGGTTAACTTTAATATTATGTCTCTCTTCTCTCTTCTCCTAATCTTTTATTTACTTTATGCCTTTTATTTTATGTAGTTCTTTACTTTATTATTCGTAGTGTTATTTACTTTATTGTTCTTTAAATTCCATACTCATTTACTTCTTTCTTTATTTTTATTCAAGATATAAGCTCATGGGTGGTCACTAAACCCCCTTACCAAGGTAAGGGGGAAGCACCACCATGAACATCATTAAATGAGGTCTTTATGTTAAATTTTCCCTTGTTTAAGATCCTAGAAGCTCTAGATTTTGATATTAAAATGGGAAAGAGATTCTCTTTCACCCATAATATCATATATTATGGGTAGTTAGATCATCTTCTACATTTTAGCTTTATGGTTCATTGTTTTAAACACAAACTTTTTGAACTCTAGTTGTTCCTTAGTTTTGGTTCACTTGAGTTGCTTAAAGTTTGTATTTTCTAAGCAAAATCAAGATCTACCATATAAATCTTCAACTTTTGTGCTTAATTCATATTTATCTTTGTAAGAGGGCATCAAGTGACTCTTGGGTGCCCTCCTTTAAGGGGAAATTACTAAAAATCTCATTTAATATGTTCATAAGTGGTGTGAAACCCTAACCTTGGTTCTTATACCATTGTTTAGCTTCTATAACCAAAAAGTTGTTATTTTCCTTTCTAGATTTAATATTAAATTCATGCACCTTTATTTACCTTATTATCTTTTTATCTACTTTATTTACTTTTTAATTTAGTTGCAATTTATTTTAATTTGCCTCACAAACCAACAAAATTTCCAATCTAGGTTAGTTTTAAATTAACTTAAGTTTAAGCTTAGTGTATCGGTTGTCATCACTTCTTGAGGTTCAACCTCGTTAATATACTACTATACTCGTATATTTGCGAGTAAATAAAATTTTACAACATGGTTCTAAAAGATTTCTGAAAAAAAAAATAATAATAATTAACTTTTGTTTTTGTTTCCATAAAATTGTCCACTCAGTAAGTTTATCTCACAATTCTTCTATTTGTTTAAATCTTTTCCCCCTAGGTAGAAGTGGTGGTGGAGGTCGCGCCATTATACGTCGAGGCATACCTTTTATTTTTTCCCTTGGATATTGTAGGTTATTGTTCCACTTCGTTTAATTTTCTAATTCTTAGCGTAATACACTTTGTATTAATGACTCTGATAATTAACTTGGAAATTTCTGTTTAAATTGTATTCTAACTGGTCTGAGACCCTTTTTGGTTGTGGTAGTGGCCACTGATGTTTTTAGAAGTGCTTTTACAGGTTTTATAAATTTTGGGTTAGTCCATTTTCAGGGGAGGTTATGTTGAATTTTGAGTAAGATTTTCCTTGATTTTGGATCCCACAGGACCTCTCTGAGTTTCAGGGTGGAATTCGGGGGCATTCCTGTTACAGGGGTAGGAGCAGGGAGAATGTAAGCTTCAGCATGGAGAGTGGGAATGCGAGTAGGGAGAGTGGGACTGCGAGGAAGAGGGTGAAATCACCTACCAAAATGGATAGGTTCTGGAAGGAATCAGTTTAAACTTCCTGGAGGTGCTTTGGAGTTGCTTTGACAATGAATATTTTGAGTTGCAGGCTTTTGAAGTGAATATTTTGACTTGCAGGCTTTGAAGTGAATATTTTGGCTTTTGTAGTGAATATTTTGGTAAGAAAGTGCATATTTTGGTTGCAAAGTGAATATTTTGACTAGGTAGGCGTTTGGTAGGAAATTGCATAGAATTCGTAAGAATGATTTGGTATTTTGACTGGTTACAATTCATGGTTCAAAACCCTTTTGGTAGGAAAGTGTACACAATTGGGGCTTGCATTGTAGGCTTGCAAACTGGTATTAGTAATCAATTGTATATATTTAAGATTTGTGAAACCTTCCAATGTATGCAATTTTGCTTTGTAAGCCTTTTTCAATTTCTGCAATACCCTTTTATCAATCTAAGTTGTTCAATTTCTATGGTTTATTTGGATTTTAGTTATAAGCATTTGAATGCACTATCTCTAAATCCAGTCATTTTGGTTTTAAGCATTTGAATCCACTATCTATAAACCCAGCCATTTTGGTTATAACTTCAACAAAGGTCTCAAATTCATTTTGCATTATCTCTAAACCCAGCCATACACAAAATGATGCAAGATTCTCAAAATTCATTTTGCATTATCTACCCCAGTCATACAACAATCTAACCATACACACAACTCAACCATACACACAACCTAGCCATACACAAAATGTTGCAAGATTCTCAAAATTCATTTTGCATTATCTAACCCAGCCATACAATAACCCAACCATATACAAACCCAGCCATACACACAGCCTAGCCATACACAAAATGATGCAAGATTCTCAAAATTCATTTTGCATTATCTAACACAACCATACAACAACCTAACCATACACACAACCCAACCATTTCATTGAACCCAGCCATACAAACAACGCTCACCCTATTCTATTTCATCATCATAACCATCATAACCATTATGAAAAAAATCCAAGACAAAATTAGACATGTCTTGAGCCTCTTTTCCCATTGGCAGTGCAATTTTACTTCAGTTTCAAGTGGGTCGATCCTTCTATGCAATCCCGGAATCAGCTGCCTAGACCATGGGCACATAGGAGGGTCTAACCACTTAAAAAATTTCATTCTCCATTTCGCTGCAAGAAATTTGGAAAACCACAAATCCCTAATCAATTACTTGCAATAAATTGACAAAAACCAACACTTGTGTTCAAAAACCCATTGCCCATACTTTCTTATCTTTGGTATAAATATGTCTCAAACCTTCTTCCTGGACTCAAATCGGTCCAGCTGGTCCTTGTCACGGCAAGCCGCCCACAATCGCAATAAATTGGATGAAGATAAGGGCTGTGTGTTGAAGATGATGAGTTGACTGACATTTTTGGGGGCAGAATGAAGGGGGAGTTTGATCAATTTTGGTGTTTTGGTGCTTTGGAGCCCTATGTTTTCGGTTAAATAAAAGAAACAGAGGGCAAGACGAGTCTTTTAGGCTGGCATTACAGAGAAAAATGGCGGGAGGAAATGATGGTTAAATGATAGGGATGCAAACTAGTTCTGAAATCCTTGATTTGCCCTCAAAATTAAAAAGCCACATGTACCTCACGTAATAAGTTTTTGATGGATGTACGTTGGCATATATTTGACGAAACGGATCAACTTGGGTCATTTTAATTAATTCGTGGACCAACTTGGGACAAAAATTAGTTAGTGGACCAACATGGGAAAACCATCAAATTATATGGACCAATGGTGCATTTTGCTCTTTTAAAAACTATGATTTATTTTGAAAATATGAATTTTGAGGAACAATTTTTATAATTTAAATATTTCTTTGGTATGAAATAGCAAGTAAATTCATGATTTATGTTATCCACTCAATCAAGCACACGGCTAATGAAAAAATCTCATTAATCCTAAACGAAAACAAAGTAGAACGACCATGGGTGGCAATTGGCAAGTTTTCCATGGCTTTCTCAGCAACCAAACACAAAATTGGTTTTGCTTGCCTCTGGATTTGAGACTCTTCTGAAATCTGAATCTCTCTCTCTCTCTCTCTCTCTCTCTCTCTCTTTCTCTCTTTCAATCTGAAACTCTCTTTCTCTCTTTGACTATAGGTGGTGAGGCAGAAGATGCGCGTGTGAAAGAAAAAAAAATTTGAAAAACAATGTTGAATCATTTTTGGAAAAGGAGTTGTTTTATAATTTTTTTCATATACTCATTTTCAAAAATAGTCTACCAAACACATTTTTAAAATTTAAAAACAATTTTGTGTTTTTAAATATAGAAAACGATTTTTAAATAGAGTACCAAACAGACTCTTTGTATTTTTCTTTTTTCCTTGAATGGTCTATTTTATGAATATATGTGTCATTTTTGTGTAATCGCAAAGTGATAATTTTCTCTGTTTTAGATGTTTTTTTGTTTTTTTGTTTTAAATGACTCATTGTTATTTCGATATTCCTTCTAGCTAGATAATGAATTTCAATGAATGAAGACACTAAGGCATTGTTTGAGATTGCGGTGAAGGACCTAAAAGTTGCAATGGATGACAATTCTCAATCACCTACAGTAATTTTGGTGTTTGGTAAAAAAAATTAAAAACTACTTTACAATTCTCAACTCCCTACAACAAAAATAGAAAGCATGTTTCTAGGTGCTTTTAAAAGCTGTAGTGAATCACAGAAATAATAAATATTTTATTTTATCCATAATACCCTTATTGATTTCTATAATTTTTATTTGTTTATTTTAAATTAAAAAATATGTTCATTATTAGTTATATTTTATATTGTAATAATTAATTATGATATTTTATTTATACGATTAAAATTAGAATATACCTAAAAAAATAATAGACATACTTATTTAATAATGTTGTTCTTAAAAAAATTAATGCTAATAAAAATTTGTAGCCACAAATTTAACAAATAAGTAAAAAAACATTTTATTTTTATCAAACAAATAAGTGAAAGACACTTTCAGCATCATGTCTATTTTAGTAATTATACACAGTCATAACACTTTTAGATTAACATTTACCAAACACTTTAATACAGTTTTTTGCACTCACAGCACTTTTGAAAACATAGTTTACCAAATATTCAACTGTTTTATTTTACAACTGACTTTACTTTACAGCTGTTTTTCCTCACAGCAATACTAAACTGGCCCTAACTACCATTACTATTTTTAATTATTGTTAAACTTTATAATGAGCACTTGAGCAGTCAACATAAAGTGGATTAAGAATCACATTTATTTTTTTTTACAATAATATCAAACTAGCCCAAACTATTACTATTATTTTTAACAGTAGTGCTAGATATCTCATATTTTTATACCATAATTTCATATCACTTTATGTGGCAACTTACATAGCATTTATGCATTGGACATTAAAAAATAAAAACAAAAATCCAAAAAGAAAATAAAAAATTTGGTCCAGTAAAATAATGACACGTAAGATGGCAGATGGTATAAAAATATGATAAATATAATATTACTGTATTTTTAATTATTGTTAAACTTTATAATGCTTCAGCAGTGACCACAAAGTGGATTAAGAAAATGACTGAACGAAGTTTTATATCTATCAAAGAAGAAAAAAGCTTATTGGATTCTTAAAAAGAGAGTGATCGAAGAAAGAGAGACGGGAATAAAATGGATTTTGGACCTTCTGATGATGCGAGAGCCGAGAGGAGGGAGAGAAAAGGAGAGTGAAAGGAAATGAATGAGGGTTTAAAAGAATGGACAAGTGTCCATGCTTGGTTTACCATTTTTTAAACTCTTTTCAGTCCGTCCGATCCAAATTGGAACGGCTGTGATTTATTTGTCGCACTAGGTGGGCCTGGAGTAGGACCGGTGTAGCACTATGAGCTGCTGTGATTGGTACCCAGCCACCCAGGGATTCTTCAGTCAGTCAATTGCTACAGTGAGGAGCCGGAGGCCATTTTCTTCCACACAATAAATTTGGGCGACCTGGAGAAACTGATATCACATAAACAAATTAACAAACACCATAACATTAAGCAAACTGAGTCTCATGGACTTGTTCAACAAAGCCAAGGTTGTGACGCTCCGAAGCCACCATGACAAGTACCTGGTCGCTGACGCCGACCGGCAGACCGTGCGCCAGAGCCACAATGGGAATTCCATAAAAGCCCGATGGAGGGTCGAGCTGGTCGAGAACAAAGCCCACGTGGTACGCCTCAAGAGCTGTCACGGGCTCTACCTCACCGCCATGGACCTGCCCTTTCTCTTGGGCATGACCGGGCAAAAGGTGCTCCAAACCGACGGCGCCGCCGACAACATCTCCGACTCGAAGATCGAGTGGGAACCCATCCGAGTCGACGGGTGTCAGATGAAGCTGAGGACGTGGTCCGGAATGCACTTGCGGGCTAACAGTTGGCTGCCACCGTGGAGGAACTCCGTCACCCACGACGAACCGTTTAGGTCATCCACACAGGATTGGGTTTTGTGGTTGGTGGGAGTGGTGGAGGTGGAGGCTCTGTCTACGGAGCTTGTTCCGACCGACTCTTTGTTGTCCCAGCAGTCTAGTGTTTCCAGCTCCTTCTCCGACGAGCTTAACGGGTCCGAAAACGGATCGCCCATGTCAAGTTATGAAGAAAACGATATGCAGCTGATCAATATTAGCGACCTTTCTTTAAAGACGGACTTTCTTGTCCGCAACAACGCTAATCAGGTAACTTTTTTTGCTCTTTAATTATCTGATTGGATTGGCCGGATGTTCTTGTCTATTTCTTCTCGGGATTGGTTTTTGAACTCTAGTTTGACCATTGGGTCTCTGGTCACGCTGGTAGATCGAGGTATTCCAATTGAAAGACAACAATAGAAAGAGGTTGACCTTCAGGCAAAAGAAAAGCTAATTAATTTCTCCAATTGCTCTCTTTGCTGAGGCTTTAGATTTGGTCCATTTGGATAGGCCAGAATTTATATTTTGGATATGAACTCAATTCAGCATTTGTGTGTGTTTGTCAAGCAGGAACAAGACCCCAAAGAAAAAGCAGCCAAAAATGATGACATGTGTACATTTCAAGATCAAATGTTCACATTGATTTAGGGCTATAGCTTCAAATTAAATAATTAAAGAAAATAAAAAACGTGAGGAAAAAAAGTTCTGACTTTTTTTTTTGTTTTTTTTTTTTTTTCTCTTTTGGAGATGTTCGTCTCCTCCAAATTAAACTCTTGTCTACTATGATTTTTCCTTTCTCTGCAAGCTAGTTTATAGCTTGAGAGATAAAAAGCTATTGACAAATAATATATGATTATTAGTGATTCTTTCCTTAATTTGAAATTTATATTTTGTATTTTGTACAATTTTTTTTTCTATTAATGTCTTGGTTGTTTGGTTGATCTCCTAATTCTTTGGCCATTTCCTTATTTGGCTTACAAAATGGTAACAATTAATTTGATAATCACACTATCAATCACCATATGATCTTCCAATGGCAAACGAATTAGTGAAATTATTATAATCACCATGGCAGACAAGGTGCCTCTCTCTCCAAAAAGGCAACATATATAACAATAACTAGAGAGAGAGAGAGAACTTACATATAGCAGAGAAACCTTGTTCTGCCAAGGGTTGGTTTTAGACAGGAGACTTACGGCACCATTAGAAATCAAGAAGTCGGTCACTCAACTCATGTTTCTTTTTTTTATGGCACCATTAGAAAACAAGAAGTCGATCACTCAACTCACTTTTTTTTTTTTTTTTTAATACAAAATTCATGTTTTACAAATCAAATGAAAGATAAAGTCTTTAATCATTGTTGACTATAAGATCTTAAAATGTACACATGACATCTTATAATAAAAAGTTTAGGAAGGTTAGTTAGTAGATTAGTTAGCTTAGGAGAGGATCAAAGTCCGATTCGAAATATTTTAAAATATTTTCATCGGTTGTTAGTTTGAAAATATAGTTTATACTTTTAACTACGTACCTTGTAAATTTCTTTAAAACATACCACTTCATATTTTCCTCCTATTTTTGTCTCAAAGAATTTATAGCATATGAAATCTATAAATTTGGAAAGATGCACATCTCTAACAAATATCCCCAACTTCACTGGAACCCCTAACTTTTAGGACTTGAATCTAAACCACTGTACAAGTTTTAGTTGAGATTCTTCTGCTAGATTCCATGATCAAACCCCAACATTTTCTATTGCACATTTCTTGCTGGATATCTTTAAATTTTAACTCAAGGCATTACTAATTTCTTATGTAGGGCTTTTCAGCAGAGTGGACCTTTTTAATCATCGGCCTCTTCCTAGAGATTTTGTCAATTGCTTTTGATCAGGCTGCCACCCCAAATAAGCCTCACTATGCACTATATGGTATGTTGTTGGCTATTGGGGCTCTACTCATTTGCACAAGTGAGCTCATTTACAAGGGTATAAAGGAAAGAGTTGAATTGAAGAGGTGGGGAATGCTGTGGTGGTTTTATCATCCACCTCCTCGTTACACAATTTTTGGTACTCTTCCTGACATGTATGGACTAATTGGCGGCATCTCTCAGTGCGTTTGCTCGACAGTTCAATATGTTTTTTTAAGTCGCCATGCTGACAATCCTATCAAAGTGTCCCTTTGGCCTGCTATCTTTCTTATATGTTTGGGTGCTTCAAGATTGAGTAAGAAGCAGAAGGTACACGTACCATAGATGAGACCACTGAACATAATTGCGAGTGTAAATAAGATATTAGTTTGGCAGAGGCTAGTGATCGAATAAGAATGTTCACCCTAGCTGCTTCATCTATAACTAATATCTTGTATACCATCACTTGCCTACATACGTATCAATCCTTGTATGGTTTAATAATTGTACTGAAATCACTTTACGGACTTTTTTTATAAATCGAGCTTCGTTCTTGCCAGTAAGAGAAAAACTTTCATGAGTCATATACACCTAATGTATCTATCTCGCTCATTACGTAAGAGAAATAAAAAAGTGAAATTTGCTTAAAACACTATTTCTTTAATACAGTCTTCACCAAAAATGAAATTATCTAAAAGCACGTACTTTCGTTAATGCAATTTATTAGTAAAATAGTTTATTAGAAAAATGCAATTTTTCGTTAACATTATTTCTTTAATACAGTCTTCATCAAAAATGAAATTATAATTATCAGCTGTTTCACGCTATGCTAGTGCATATGTATTGGTCATTGTGCTCTAATTAGTTAAGTGATTATAGTTAGAAGATAGAGAATAACTTACATGTCCCGTGATAGGGACATGTGGCCAGTATCCCACTTAGAGAGAGAGAGAGAGATATAGTGTTAGAGAGAGAGAGAGAGAGTGTGTGTGTGTGTGGGGGGGGGGGGATACCCACATGTCTCTATCACGGGAATATGTAAGTTCTTCTCTAGAAGATATAGGTTGTGTATATTTCATATGCTAATGTGTTGATTAGAAGAAAAATTTCTATGAGATGTATACGCCTAATGTATCTATTTATTTATCTCTCTCATTACGTGAGAGACATAAAAAAAATTAATTGCCTAAAACACTATTTCACTAATACATGTTTCACCAAAAATGAAATTATCTAAAAATGCAATTTGTTAGTGAAAAAAAATTATAATTTTAAGGATAAAATTATAATGTGAAATAATTAAGTATAAGTGAAAATTGCAGTGATAGTTTTGCAATAAGTGAGTGGTTGCTATAGTTTTGTTATAGTTTTCACTACATTGTCAAAATGGTCCCAACGTTCAATCCAAAAAGCAACAACAAATAGGCTTGTCTGTATAAGTGGGCAATTAAGTAGGTGTATATATGAAAGCATGGCAACGTTATATAAATAAGAACTTTTAGAGGGGAGAAGGTGATTAATGTATTGCATACAAATCTTAGAGTAAATGATCCGAATCATCCAGATGACTTTGACAACCAAAAGACCGGCCCACGTAACACTCAGACTATTCTTATCATTATAAATACCACATTTATATCAACCCAACCTCATGAAAATGCTATTTTAGCATTTAGCACACAAGCACCATTGTAGTTGATTTTTTTTTTTTATCAAAAACTGTTATTTTAGCTATAGCATTTAGCATTTAGCATTTAGCAACCTCATTACCTCATTGTGATATTTTAACTATGTTGTCACTAATAATTGCACTTCAAATTTAATTACTCATATAAAGCCATGTAGCAGTACATAAATTTGTTTTTTTTTACCAATTTTCAGGTCTAGTTATTGGCAGGTACGAATACATCAGCAGTGACATTGGAATGGGCCATGTCCAATTTGCTCAACAATCCTCATGTGTTGAAAAAGGTTCGAGCCAAATTGGATGCTGAACTTGGCCAAGAACGCTTAGTGGATGAACTTGAAATGTCCAAACTACCTTACCTCCAAAGCATCATCTCTGAGACTCTCATATTGTAGCCACCAGCATCGTTGCTAGCCCCACATTACTCATCTGATGATTGCACTGTTGGGGGATTCGACGTTCCACGTGACACGATGGTATTGGTCAATGCATGGGCCATACACAAAGACCCAAAGTTGTGGGATGAGCCTGAAAACTTCAACCCCGAGAGGTTCGAAAGCAGTATGGATGAGTCACACAAGCTCATGCCGTTTGGGCTGGGAAGAAGGGCCTGCCCTGGAGTGGGCCTGGCCCAATGTGTGGTGGGCTTGACTCTTGGGTCATTGATTCAATGCTTTGAGTGGGAGAGAGTTAGTGAGAAGGAGATTGATATGACTGAAGGTAAAGGATTTACCATGCCTAAATCTGTGCCATTGGAAGCCATGTGTAAAGCATGCTCAATTGTCAACAAGGTTCTCTACTGAATTATGGGTGATAGTTTAAAATTGTGTCAACAAATTAAGTAGGTTAATTGCAAGACAAAATTAGAGTAGTGTAATTTAGGACAGATCCATCAAGTCTATTGCAATAATTTTTTTTTTTTAACGAGCTATTATGTATTATATTATAGTAATTGTATTCATGTAAGTTCACTACTAGGAAATACTCCATTAGATATCACTACATAGATAGTTTTAACAAAATTGATATAGTACAAGTTTTTTATATCAGTTAGATTTTTAGTTTTTTAAAACTGATCTCTAAACACATTTATATATCGCCACATTTTTAAATCTGATATCTAATTTTTCGGTATAAGTGATTATTCTGTAAAAACCGATATCTAAATCCTTACTGATATCTTTGTTTTAGCTAAAAAAATAAAATAAAAATTTGAAGACTATTACTTAAATTTTTGGACTAATTTCCCAATACTTGAACCCGATACCCTCCTCTCTCTAACACAAACACTCTCAAACTTTACTCACCCCAAGCTCTCTCTCTCTCTCTCTCTCTCTCTCTCTCTCTCTCTCTCACCCTCACTGATTGAGACCACACTCACCACCCTCGTTCTCTTCAACCTCCGAATCCAATCGCAGAGACAGAGATCGACATAGACAGATGGAGAGAGAGAAGAATAGCCATGGACGATAGCTGTGCGGTGTGCGGTCTGCTCCCCCTGCGTCGCACGCCTTCGCTTCATCTGCCAAGACCGCCGATGCTGCATCTTCAAGTCCGAGCCAGCGAAAGAGAAAGAGAGAGCACGCGGGAGGGAGGGATAGAGAGAGAGAGAGCGCGCGCGACAAGGAAGGTCAGGTTAGGGTTTTGAAAATCTCAGAAATTGATGGATTGATTGCACAAGGTTAGTGAGCAGCGGGTAAATTGAAGAAATTTTATGCCCTATTTTTCGCTTTCCTTTAATTATAATCCTCCAATTTTGTTTAAGCTACAGCTGAATTAAAAAAGAATAAAAAATGCAGAAAAAAAAACAAAGCGAAAATGGTGAGTTTATTTTGGTATATGGCGCATGAGTTTGATTTCGTGTGGCTTATCATTTCTTATCATTTCACAGGAACTCAGGGACTCCTCCCCCCTTCTCCTTCCGCTCTGCCTCCAAATATTTTTTGCTGAGTTTCGGTTCCCGCTCTCTCCCTCTCTTTCTCTAAAGCGGAAACCCAAAGTAAGTTGTTCTTCTTCTCTCTGTCTCTCACTCTCTCTCTGAGCTTCCTCTCGCCAGCACGATTTTTAGGGTTTTTGAAATTTCTGCATTTACTGAATTTGTTTTTTTTTTTTAAAACATATTGAATATATATATACATTTGTATATATTTGGGTTTGTGTTGCTTTTGTTGTACGTTTTACGAATATGGTTGTTTGTGAGGGTATGATATATTGGTAGCTGAATAGAATGGAGGAAAGAAGAAGAAAGTTAGTGCTCAAGTGTTTTTTGTTTTTTCAATATGATGACTATTCTACACGAGGCTTGTTTGACTTCGTTAAAATGATAGACGAATCAAGGAAAGGCATACAAGGAATCGGGGGGGTACTTGGTTGATCAATGTGGGGTGAAGTAAATAATGAGTTTGTGGGGTAGATTAAGATACTAGAGGAAAAGGGTGGGTCTGATTGACTTCAAATTCGTGTTTGGAAGTACTTTGGTCTTTGGTATGATGTGGTTGGCTATTTCTTTTTCAGTTTTATTTTTGGGTTCATAGAATAGTTTTAGAGTCTAAGTGGATGTATCAGATACTGATACTTTCAGAAGGGATTAGAATAGTTTTAAAACATCTTCCCAAGAAAATGTTATGTTTGCAATCTCATATGTGTTTTCCATCTTTGGACTGTTTACAGATATCAGCATGGCGAAGTAGAGGATGTCTTCCTGTCGTGATTGAAGGTACAGCTTCCATTATTGAAATTCAGCAAAAAGATCCTCACTTTATGTACTGTACCTTTATTCTCAAATTTACAAGCTTACATTAGGCCCATTTGGATCAATATCTTATATCTTTTATTTTTCTTTGCTTAGGTGGGGGGAGGAGGGATCCTTAATGCTAAATATTATTCGCTTGGTGGCTCTGTTTGTAATTCAATCTCATTTATGGTTGTAATTCTAACCTCCAAATTTTCTAGCCGAAGATATGTATTTGTCGTATTATGAATACAACTGCTTGTATGTGTTTTGTGAATTATAGAAAGGACCAGTCAAGTGATGCTTTAGATAATTGCAACAGATCAATCTGGTGATGCTTCACTTTCAGAGGAAATGCTAGCCATGTTATATTGTATGGCAATCACGAGGTGAGGTTCCCTTTATATAATTTTTTTGGCTCTTAAATGTCTCCATTCTTTTCTTTTTCCTTTTATCATCTTGTAATGTATGGATGTATTTGCTTAGTAGTACTACCATAGTGACCACATTACAATCATTTGTACAAATAGGTCCCTTAATTAACTATATAATGCACCTTCTCTCTCTCTCTCTCTCTCTCTCTCTCTTTGGTCTTATTGGTTTAGTGGTTGAGTTTGCTGAGATGGGGTTTTATCTAGGCTAGCTTTTGAATATGATATTGCAGTAAACTATATATTGCTATAACAAGTTTGTACTTGGTTTGATTGGAGATGTTTCTTTCCTTCATTAAGTAGGTAAATATAGCTGATTTTCCTTCATAAGGTATTTAATTCGGATGCTTGCAGTAATATATTGTTAGTTAAAAACTTCATTTTTTCATCATTGTATGGATGCATGCTTCTTTCTTTTTTCCTGTTCTCCTTTCTTAATCTAGAATAAGTTTGATTAGTGAGGAATTTCTCAAAGTTTTTCCTCTTATTTTTTGAAATAGGGTTTTGAAATGTGGAGAGGGAATGGAGAGCTCTGAAGCTTCTCCCAAATCCCGTCGACAACAACAACAACCACATGGATCACCATCACCACCACCACCACCACCACAATCCTCCTACTCTCAACCAATTCATTCATCCCTTGAAACACCCAGCACCCTTTGTTCTCTCTGTTTCTGTCACTCTCTCACTCCCTCTTTGCCTGATTCATCCTCTTGGTCATTATCAATTTCTGAGGTAAACCCTAACTCCCAATTTCTAAGGTAAACCTTAACTCCCAATTTCTGAGGTAAGTGATTTCTTGAATTCAACATTTTGTCTTTAATTTTAGGAAACCTAACTCCCAATTTCTCTAACTTCTCTCTCTACATCTCAGATCGAAAAAAATATTATAATCTTTCTCAGGTACTCTCTGACCCATTTTCGTTCTTCATTTTTTTTATTTAATTGTTTTTACTTAATTAGAAATCTTCTAGGGTTTGTTTATGCTTTTGCATGTGATCTTAAATAGCTGTGAATGAATTCCTTAATACTATATTTTGAGAAGCCCATGGCAGGGTATCTGAATCTCCCAGTTTCCAGGACCAGGTCCACAATAATTTTGCTAGGAGGAATATATCATTTTCAACATCAACTAGGACTATACATTAAGTAGAATCTAAAGTAAAGCTCCCCACTTTTTGGGTATTTCGTACCTCCCAACATATTTTTGAGGCCATAATTTGTTTGATATTGATAATATATGGTAGAAGCTGAACATAGTTTTGCAAATTTATCTTTTTAAAACCCATCTATAGATCCGAGCAGAGCACCAGTAGCATCAAAACGTGAAACACCCTAAATTTGCAGGGGAATATCAAATATATATGATTTTCTTTTCCTAGAAGTTTCATATGCAGTCTCCAAATAAAAGAAAAAAAAGTACAATCAGACTTTTCTTATTTTGATGTACTTCTAGTGTCAAAAGTTAAGTGCATATTGCAGCCAAATAGAATTTTCCCCTCTCCTCCCTCTTATTAATGCATTAAAGGAGAAAATTGTAGTGGTAAGATTGAAATGGAATTCATTTTAACAAGAACACTAAGGCTTCAAAACCCAAGAAGGACTACAATTAAGTATCGTCATCGGTATGTGCAATTTCATCCTTACTAAATGGGCTATATGGTGTTTAATCAATAGGTTGGGTCAAGATAGAGGGTGCAGGTTCAGCTCTCATAAAGGCAAGCCTAAAGACAGAGATAAGATATATATAAGTAAGGTGATTTACTTGTATAGTATTTGTTCATTGCTGGTATAAAATAGAGTCTTATCCTTGTTTTGTATCTTTGTTCTTTGTTTTTAATAGACATATGAAGATTAATCATGACAAGGTTAAATGTTTTATATAAAATGTATATAATTCATATGATTGCTTAGAAAGTAATTTTTTGGGTGTTTTTGGTGTTTAATTATTTTAGTTTTTGACATTCTCTCTGTATATGATAATTTTGTGGTATGCATGTTAGGGTAAATTTTTGTTGTTGTCAATTTTCATTAACAAAATGTTATGATGTGCTACTTGTCTTTGTTGATATCTGGAGCTTCTATCATATTTCATTTTTCCCTTATTGCTCAGATTTTCATTGGTGGAATTTCAAAGGCTCTTTCATCGAAAATGGTAATATGGTATGATGTTTATGATGCATTTATTTCTCTTTACTTACCAAAATCGCATCTTCTCTTTTAATTTTTTTTCCCCTATGTTCATCAACCTCTTTACTGATTAGGCCTTTACATGGTAGGGTGTCAAGTGCACTTGACAGCTACCTTAGAGGACAAGTTGGCGCCACCAGCAGCAATACTCCACTTCTATGAGCCAGCTGATATGATCATAGTAAGAAGCTATTTCTAGTATTTTGATTGGTATTTTAGTTCAGTGAACATCCCCTTTAGGTGAAATTGAGTGAACTTGCTGCTTTATATTTAGGTGATGGTCTTGATATATAACATCAAGTTTGGTTAAAGGTGATGTGTTCACTGTTTTAATCTGTCTACTTGGTTCCGTTTGGACCTTTTGTTTAGGGGAATGATTTTTAATATGTGATGTAATGGAGATGGCTGGCTGATAGGTCTAGTATGTTTTGGTCAACAAGTTTGGAACACTTGAGTATTTTATGGTATGTAATGGTTGACTTACAATATATAAATATGCAATTGGTTGTGGTTAGAAGTTTTTTTAGTGTTGCTAGCTGCTTTGGTCCTATGACAATTTTCAACTATGTGTAGATAATGTGCCAATGTGATGAGTTCTTTTAATAATTGCAGGCTTTTGAGGAAGTTGAGCTCCCTAGGCTAAAGAAAGAGACCCCAAGTATTACACTCTCAATAAAAGGACATGATATGAAAACTGTGGAAATAATCTTCAGAATTTTATGGACTAAGGAATATTACTGTATAGTTAGGTAACTTTTATCTATGTAAATGAATCCTTTTAATTTTGCTTATATTAAATCTGTATTGGTTTTGGATAATAATTATCAATTAGTCATAGGTGTGCATAATTTAGAACTAGTCATATATGCCTTATATTTTGTGTAGATTTTTGAAGTTGCTTAGGGGGTTATATATGGATTATGGTTATCCCTACTTGTAGAGGGATTTGTAATTCTTTTTTGTTAACTTGAATATGGGTTGAAATTGGATGTTGGAAATGTATGAGAATATTGGATGAAATTTATGGAAGCATTTAAATTGCACAAATTGGCAGGAAAAATTAATATCTAACAACCCATTTTATTTTATTTTTTTTAATTCAAAAACATTTACAATATCAGTTAAACACTGATATCTAATGTGTATTAAATCTGATATTTACACAGGCATATACATCGAAATAACAAATAACACCGATATATAATGTTATTTTTATTTCACATTCTAACTCAAACATGATGTTTAAGAGACTTATAATATCTAAAATAACGAACAAACAGATATCTAATGTGTACATATATATCGGTTTTAGTTATAAATTCGATGTGTTAAAAATATTATATATCGCTTTGATAAAAAAAGTGATGTAACAACCTACCAAATATAGCTTTGGATGAGTTTATAATATCGAAAAATAGAACCGAACAGATATTTAATATACCTTTTTATGTCAGTTCTTGAAAAAATAATGATATTGAAAGTATATTACATATCGAAATCTGTTCATTTAGATATCGGAAACTTGAAAAATCGATATATATTATTTATTAAAAATATCGGATATTTAACAAATAGGATGTCTAATTTGATATAGACATCGGCCCAAAACTGATATTGAAAATAGGGTACATAGATATCACGTCTGCCCTTATCGGTCGCAAACCTAATAGACATCGGTGTTCCACTGATATCTGATGGAGTATTTCCTAGTAGTGGTTTTTGGGTCTTCAATCATCTCTATCTTTTTTCTTTTTCCATATCAATCATTTCTATCTTTGTATGTGTAAGTTTTGTTGGGAAAATAAGAGATGACAATAATTGATTTGATAGCTACCTTTCACAAAATTAGTGGGCATTGGTAGGGACAAAATCATCCTTTTCTTTTGAACTTTGACAGATTAATCTGTTTTTTTTTTTTTTTTTTTTGGATTTTGACTAATTTGTCTATAAAAAATAACTTTCTTGCAATATATGTACGTTGCAATATTAACAAAGAGAAATTAAGAGAGTTTTGGGACATTGAAATTTAGGATCAACACTCCTTTTTATTGGTAATGTTACATCATCAATTTCTGTTACCGTTGAAGTTTTTCTTCTTAAACAAACAAAGTTTGTAAATAATACAATATGTGTCTTTGTCTTGCAAATATCTTTTTAATGAGTCAATACAGTACTAGCTAGTATTTTTAGAATTGATTGCTTAATAAACGAAAATACAATAATACCATTTTATATATGGTTGAAAGGCTTAGCAAACAAAAATTCAAACCACAACACTTTACATCTAGGCCTTGATCGACAGTGGCAACATTACCACCGGGTGGGCCTCTATCGTCCTTTGACCATATCCCATGGATATAAGGGACATATATGTGTCAAAATATTGTCAAAAGAGAAATGGACTTTTGGAGTGAAATGGGGTTGAACCCTAATTTTTTTCATTTAATTAAGTATTCATAAGAGATAAGGGAGTTAAGTGACTATTAACTGCTGGACATGTATCAAAAAATCAGCTAAAGAACAGAGAGGGAACAACCAAAATGAGGCTGAAAGGTCTATGAACTCCCCATCATGTGTCGATTGAGTATTCTAGCACCATGTAATCACATGGAACTAATCGCAAATATATATGTATTGACTTAGCTCAAACCAACATGAAATGGGCACCCACAATTTAGTTTATACTTTATGTTAGGATTGGGGGAGGATTCAAGAGGACTTGGATCCTCTCCTAATCTAGCTAATCTTCTAACGTTCCTAAACTTTTTATTATAAGATGGCATGTGTACATTTGAAGATCAAATGGTTCACATTGATTTAGGGCTATAGCTTCAAATTAAATAATTAAAGAAAATAAAAAACGTGAGGAAAAAAAGATCTGACAGTTTTTTTTTCTCTTTTGGAGATGTTCGTCTCCTCCAAAACTCTTGTCTGCCATGGTTTTTCCTTTCTCTACAAGTTTATAGCTTGAGAGATAAAAAGCTGTTGATAAATAATATATGATTCTTAGTAATTCTCTCCTTAATTTGAAATTTATATTTTGTATTTTGTACAATTTTTTTTTTTCTGTTAATGTCTTGGTTGTTTGGTTGATCTTCCAATCTTTGGCCATTTCCTTGTTTGGTTTACAAAATGGTAACAATTAATCTGATAATCACACTATCAATCACTTTATGATCTTCCAATGGCAGACAAAGTGAAATTAATATGATCACCATGACAGACAAGGTGCCTCTCTCTCCAAAAGGGCAATATATATAACAATAACTATAGAGAGAGAGAGAGAGAACTAGAGAGCTTACAGATAGCAGAAAAACCTTGTTCTACTAAGAGTTGGTTCTAGGCAGGAGACTTATGGCACCATTAGAAAACAAGAAGTTGATCACTGAACTCACGTTTCTTTTCTTTACGGCACCTTTAGAAAACAAGAAGTCGATCACTCAAATCACGTTTCATTTTTTTTAGGCTTTTTTACTCAAATACCACCTGGACTATAGGGGGTGTGCTCTCGTACCACCCAAACTTTTTTTTCTTGCCGATTTATCACCTAAAGTTATTAATATGTTCCAATATAGCACCATGCCATCCATATTTCTATTAAATCATCAACTTTTTTCTCAAACTTCCTAATTTGCCCTTAAGTATAATTAAATATTACTTTTGTAAAATTCGTTAAAGAGTTGGTTCTAGGCAGGAGACTTATGACACCATTAGAAAACAAGAAGTCGATCACTAAACTCACGTTTCTTTTTTTTTACGGCACCTTTAGAAAACAAGAAGTTGATCACTTAAATCACGTTTCTTTTTTTTAGGCTTTTTTACTCAAATACTACCTGAACTATAGGGGGTGTGCTTTCGTACCACCCAAACTTTTTTTCTTGCCGATTTACCACTAAAAGTTATTAATATGTGCCAATATAGCACCATGCCATCCATATTTCTGTTAAATCATCAACTTGTTTCTCAAACTTCCTAATTTGCCCTTAAGTATAATTACATATTATTTTTGTAAAATTCGTTAAAAATAGCTCGGGTCTCGGAAAAAATCAACAAAAAATCATACGGACTCGTCTCAGTGAGTACTATTTATCTAAGGGGTCAAAATATTATTGTTGACTTTCAAACTACTTTTGAAAAACAATTTCTTTAAATAAACTATCAAATCTCATAATACATCTCAAGTAAAATTTAAAAAATTTACAGGGTCTCACATCGGGGGTGAGGGTGGATTGGCTGAATTTTTTTAAGTTTAGAGTTTTATTTGGATTTTAGTTTTTTTTTTTTTTTTTTTCAGATATTCTATAGCATGAATTGACAATAGTACCCTTTTAGTTAACAGAAAAATTGACATAAATGGATGGTAGGTGCCACATTGGCACATAATGATAACTTCATGTGATAAATTGGCAAGAAAAAAAATTTAGGTGGTACGGGAGCACACCCCTTATAATCCAGATGGTATTTGGGTAAAAAAGCCTTTTTTTTTAAGCTAAATTCATGTTTTACAAATCAAATGAAAGATAAAGTCTTTAATCATTATAAGATCTTAAAATGTACACATAGCATCTTATAATAAAAAGTTTAGGAAGATTAGTAGATTAATTATCTTAGGAGAGGATTCAAGTCCGATTCTCAAAATATTTTAAAGTATTTTCATCCGTCGTTGTTGGCTATTGGGGCTCTACTCATTTGCACAAGTGAGCTCATTTACAAGGGTATAAGGGAAAGAGTGGAATTGAAGATCGAGGTGGGGAATGCTGTGGTAGTTTTATCATCCACCTCCTCGTTACAAAATTTTTGGTACTCTTCCTGACATGTATGGACTAATCGGTGGCATCTCTCAATGCTTTAATTTGCTCGACAGTTGAGTATGTTTATTTCCTTCGCAATGCTGACAATCCTATCAAATTGTCCCTTTGGCCTGCCATCTTTCTTATATGTTTGGGTGCTTCAAGATTGAGTGAGAAGCGAAAGGTACACGTACCATAGATGAGACCATTGAACATACTTGCGAGTGTAAATAAGATATTAGTTAGGCAGAGGCTAGGGATTGAGTAAAAATGTTCACCCTAGCTAGCTACTTCATCTATATCTAATATCTTGTATACCATCACTTTCCTAAGTATGTATAGATCCTTGTACGGTTTAATAATTGTACTTAAATCACTTTACAAACTTTTTTTATAAATCGAGCTTTGTTCTTGCCAGTACGAGAAAAACTTTCATGAGACATATACATCTAATGTATCTATCTCGCTCATTACGTAAGAAAAATAAAAAAATGAAATTTGCCTAAAACACTATTTCTTTATTACAGTCTTCACCAAAAATGAAATTATCTAAAAGCACGTACTTTCGTTAATGCAATTTATTAGTAAAATAGTTTATATTGCAATGAAATTAGTTGTCTATTAATCAATCATAATCCTAATTTCCTGGCCAAAAAAAAAATCCTAATCCTAATTCATTACTTCTCTCTCTCACCATCTGAGCTAACTCTAAGAATTTTAATTTCTTATATCTTAATTTGCAAAACCATAAATAATTATCAGCTGTGTCGAACTATGCTAATGCATATGTATTGGTCATCGTGCTCTAATTAGTTAAGTAACTGTAGTTACAAAATAGAGAAAAACTTACATGTCCCCGAAAAAGGGACATGTGGCCAGTATCCCACTTAGAGAGAGAGAGAGAGAGAGAGAGAGAGAGAGAGAGATTGTGTGTGTGTGTGTGTTGGGTTGGGGTGGGGTGGGGGATACCCACCTGTCTCTATCACAGGAATATGTAAGTTCTTCTCTAGAAGACAAAATTATGATGTGAAATAATTAAGTATAAAAAAAAATTGCAGTTATAGTTTTGTTATAAGTGAGTGGTTGCTATAGTTTTGTTATAGTTTACCAATGTACTATATATATATATAGGTCCATTGACTTTAGGTACCAAATTATAATATTTTTTCATTTCAACTACTAAAACATTTATGTCATTTCACTTTAGGTACTAAATTTCAGTTTAGGTACCAACTTTAAAAAACATGGTTATATCGAACTGTGACTGTCTAACAGTCATAACTTTTTTACTGATTTATTGTTTTTTCAATATTTGCAAGGCTTAAACTTTAATATTTAGTCTTTGGATTATAGGACTTCATTCCCCAAACCTAAATCAAAAGTATGAAATCCTTAAAAATTTTGATTTTTTATAAATTTTCAATAGTCACAACTGTGACTGTTCGACAATTACAATTGTAACTGTTCGACAGTAACAACTGTATAACAAACTGATTTGTGACCTAATCCAAAATGTTTTACTCTGGGTTAGTACCTAAACTAAAAAAAATTAGTGTATTGCTGCTTTATTAAAAAACTATTGATATTTGGTATTTAATCCTAATTTTCTATATATAAATATATATTAGTGAAACACGATAATTATCTCGAATAATTTGAAGAAACATTTGAATATATAGTAAAAATACTAGTTTGCATTTCGCAACTAATTCTGTGGCCTTGATGGAGAACAGAAAACAAAAATTCTTTGTCTCTTTGGCCTCAGTTTGCTCCAACTGGCCACACTGTCACATGCAAATTGCATCACGTATTCACTGACGCATGCATTGATTTCAAACAGGATCACAGATGAGAATAAGGAGAAACACGCACTCCCTGACGTGAACGTGATGTAACATGCCAACGCCTATAGGGGACAGGATACATGCAAAACAAAAGAAAACACTCCCTTTGAATTTTGCATCTTCGATATGTCTCTCAACTGATCAATAATACTACTTGGTGGTCAAGACGAGAGTTGGTCAATAATACTATTCTTTTTTCCTATTAAATGATCCGAATCATCCAGATGACTTTGACAACCAAAGACCCACGTAGCACTCAGACTATTCTTTTCATTACTTATAAATACCACATTTATATTAACCCAACCTCATCAAACCAAGCAAAAGCCAAAACAAGCCAAACCAATTATATGAGCCAAGCAAAAGCAACTTCATCATGGAAGTTATCGTGTTCTACACATCCCTCTCCCTTATCCTCTTCCTCTTCACTTTCAAGTTCCTACTCCAATCAAAACGACGCCGTTACACAAATCTCCCACCAAGCCCACTCTCCCTCCCAATCATCGGCCACCTCCACCTCCTAAAACCCCAGTCCACCGCACCTTCCACCGCCTCTCTCAAAAACACGGCCCCATTTTCTCTCTCTGGCTTGGCTCGCGTCGCGTGGTTATAATCTCATCTTCCTCAGCAGTAGAAGAATGTTTCACCACCAACGACATCGTTTTGGCAAACCGCCCTCGCCTCCTCCTGGGCAAGCATCTCGGCTACAACTACACCACCGTGACATTGGCCCCCTATGGCGACCACTGGCGCAACCTCCGCCGCATTGGCGCCGTTGAGATCTTCTCCTCCGGCCGCCTCAATAACTTCTCCGGCATCCGAAAGGACCAAGTCAAACACTTGCTCCGAAAACTCTCCCAAAACTCGCTTCAAGACTTGACGAAAGTGGAGCTCAAGTCGATGTTTTCCGAGCTGACCTTCAACATCATAATGACGATGGTGGCGGGGAAGAGGTACTACGACGATGACGTGGCGGCAGACAAGGATGACAAGGCCAGGCAGTTCAGGGAGATCATATCGGAGGCGTTTCATTACAGCGGGGTCGGGAACGCAGGGGATTTCTTGCCCATCTTGAATTGGATTGGGAGTGGTGGGTATGAGAAGAAGGTGATGAACTTGGCCAAGAGGACAGATGGGTTCTTGCAAGGTCTGATTGATGAGCATCGCAGTAAGAGTAAATCAGAGGGTGGAAATTCGTCCAACACCATGATCGACCATTTGCTTTCTCTGCAGGAGTCACAGCCAGAGTACTACACCGATCAAATTATCAAGGGGCTTATTCTGGTTAGTACAAATTTTCTCTCTCTCTCTCTCTCTCTCTCTCTCTCTCTCTTAGCAAACTCTGCTTTTGCATTTGCCGCATGCATTTATTTATTTTTAATAAATAAATGATGGAAAATCTATATCTTAATAAGAAATGAATTAATTCTCCATAAAGAATGTCAAAAACTGTCCACATACATGCATTAATTTAAATAATTTTTCTACTTGGGTCCCACCATTTTCTTGGCCGAAGTGTATATTGTTATGCTAAATTTTTGTGCTATTTTAGCATTTAGCACACGAGCAGAGTTGCAGTTGATTTTTTTTTTATCAAAAACTAATATTTTAGCTATAGAATTTAGCATTTAGCATTTAGCATTTAGCATTTAGCAACCTCATTGCATTTTAGCAAACTCATTACCTCATTGTGATATTTTAACTAGAGTGCCTTAATTTTAAGGAACTAACAACAACAAAAACTTAATCAAAATTACACACAAATTTAACTTCTAAGTCACATTTTAGAAAGACAATCCTAACACAAGCCCAACTCATCCAAAATAAAAACTGAAATTAATATAAGTCCAACTCACTCAAAATTAAAAAATGAAAATAACACAAGCTTAATTTACCCAAAACAGCTCCAACAAACGCCAAACTGAAACTGTGAACTTTAATTGCGTCAAAAAACTGAAACTGCAGTTTACGAACTACAACTGCATTAGAAAACTGAGACTGTAGTCTGCGAACTGAAGCTGCGACTGTTGACATATTTTCATTACACTTTGAACATTTATAAGTTTTATATACCAAAGATACTAAAACTAAAATTGCAACTGTTGACATATTTTCATTACACTTTGAACAAATATAAGTTTTATATACCAAAGATACTAAAACTAAAACTGCGACTGCTGACATATTTTCATATATTACACTTTATAAGAATTTGAGAGAAGAAAATTCAAAACGAACAAAACTAAAACTAAACTAAATAAGCTAAGTGACCTAAATGTTACAAATATTACTTTATTGTTATATTTTAACAATAGGTGTACTAAAGGTTACATAGGATGCTTATCACGCATCCTATGTTAATTTATATGTTGTCACTAATAATTGCACTTCAAATGTAATTACTCATATAAAGCCATGTGGCAATACATAAAATTATTTTTCTACCAATTTTCAGGTCTTGTTTTTGGCGGGTACCGATACATCAGCAGTGACATTAGAATGGGCCATGTCCAATTTGCTCAACAATCCTCATGTGTTGAAAAAGGTTAGAGTCGAATTGGATACTAAACTTGGCCAAGAACGCTTAGTGGATGAACCTGAAATTTCCAAACTACCTTACCTCCAAAGCATCATCTCTGAGACTCTCAGATTGTACCCACCAGCACCGTTGCTACTCCCGCATTTCTCATCTGATGACTGCATTGTTGGGGGATTCGATGTTCCACGTGGCACGATGGTATTGGTCAATGCATGGGCCATACATAGAGACCCAAAGTTGTGGGATGAGCCTGAAAGCTTTAAGCCTGAGAGGTTCGAAAGTGGTGTGGATGAGTCACACAAGCTCATGCCGTTTGGGCTGGGAAGAAGGGCTTGTCCTGGAATGGGCTTGGCCCAACGTGTGGTGGGCTTGACTCTTGGGTCATTGATTCAATGCTTTGAGTGGGAGAGAGTTAGTGAGAAGGAGATTGATATGACTGAAGGTAAAGGACTTACCATGCCTAAATTTGTGCCATTGGAAGCCATGTGTAAAGCACGCCCAATTGTCAACAAGGTTCTCTATTGAATTATGGGTAATAGTTTAAAATTGTGTCAACAAATTAAGTAGGTTAATTGCAAGACATAATTGGAGTATTGTAATTTAGGACAGATACATCAAGTCTATTGCAATAATTTTTTTTTTTTAACTAGCTATTATGTATTATATTATAGTAATTGTATTTCTATCTTTTTTCTTTTTCCATATCAATCATTTTTATCTTTGTATGTATAAGTTTTGTTGAGAAAATAAGAGAGGACAATAATTGATTTGATAGCTGCCTTTCACAAAATCAGTGGGCACTGGTAGGGACAAATTCATCTTTTTCTTTTGAATTTTGACAAATTAATCTTTTTTTTTTTTTTTGGATTTTGACTAATTGGTCTAAAAAAATTAACTTTCTTGCAATATATGTTGCAATATTAACAAAGAGAAATTAAGAGAGTTTTGGGACATTAAAATTTAAGATCCACACTCCTCTTTATTGGTAATGTCACATCATCAATTTCTGTTACCATTGATGTTTTTCTCCTTAAACAAACAAAGTTTGTAAATAATACGTACAATATGTGTAAGCTGTCTGGCCTAACAACTTGTTTATCATCATCTTTGCCCTATTGGAGAAAGGTGTATCTTTGTCATGCACATATCTTTTTAATTAGTCAATACAGTATTTCTAGAATTGATTGCTTAATAAACGAAAATACAATAATACCATTTTATGGTTGAAACGCTTGCAAACAAAAATTCAAACCACAACACTTTACATCTAGGCCTTGGCAGTGGCAACATGACCACCGGGTGGGCCTCTTTGGTCCTTTGACTGTCTTCCATGAATATAAGGGATAAGTGTCAAAATATTGTCAAAACAGAAATGGACTTTTGGAGTGAAACGGGGTTGAACCCTAATTTTTTTCATTTAATTAAGTATTAATAAGAGATAATAGAGTTAAGTGACTGTTAAGTGCTGAACATGTGTCAAAATATCACCTAATTAAGGAATAGATGGGGAACAAGAGCAAATTTGCTCACCACCTTAACTATGTGATGCATCACCACCTTTTCCTAAGCATGACATATGTCTTAAAAATTAACTATAGTTAAATTTTTATATTCAATAAATTTATTAAATTTTAATTCATTTTTTAATTAAAAGCACATTAACCCAAAAACTTTCAACAACCGTTTCAACTTTCAAACCCAGCTGGCCACCAACCAACTATCCTCCTCCCCTCCGGCCAGTCCACACCGGTGACCTTCCACTATCGGCGCCAACGCCAGCCACCATAAACCCTTCTTTCTTTGGCTATGTTCATCCTCTCTCCTCTTTATGCTCTCTCTAACCTTTTTTCTGTATGGGCTCTGCCTCATTCTTCATTAGCAACAACTCTTAATCCCAACGCTTTCCTAGCACATGGGTTGGAACCTTGGGGATTCCCATGGAGGTTGTTGGTTACTCCAACTTGCTTTAGCTCTATACCACCACTGCTTGTCCACTATTTCCTCCACATTTTGTTTGAAAATTAAAAGATCACTGCTACCTCTCTCTCTAATTGAATCGTTGCTTCTATCAATTGGGTTTTTTTGCACTTCCAAAAGATATTTGAGAGATTTGGAATATGGGTTTTGTTTGATCTCACCCAAAAAACAAGAAAAAATCTCTCTTTAAGAGAAGCCATGGGAGGAGAACACATAGATCCTAGTTTTTCTAAGGGTTTAGGGTGGTCGGTGCCGTCGCCGGTTGTGGGAGGTTACCGGTGTGGACTGGCTGGAGGAGAGGAGGGTGTTGGTGGCGCTGCTGGGTTAAAACTTAAAACATTGAAAGGGCTGTTGAAATTTTTATGGGTTAATGTCCAGCTATGTGCCTTCAATTAAAAAATGAATTAAATGTATTGGATATAAAAATTTAACTATAATTAACTTCTATGACAGATGGCATACTTAGAAAGAAGTGGCGATGCTCACCACTTATTAAGGTGGTGAGCAAATTTGCTCTTGAGGGGGAATGGCCAAAATGGGGCTAAAAGGTCTATGAACTCCCCACCAAGTGTAAATTGAGTATTCCAGCTCCATGTAATTCGCAAATATATATATATGTATATATTCTTTTTCTGAACAATTGTACATATATACTTTTAAATTTTAATTAATGAATTATAGAAAAGATGGCGATCTTAAGTCTTAAAAACAATTCTTAAAAGTGATAAGTAAGTTAGGTATTGTAGGTTATAGTTCTTTATATTTATCTTGATGATAGGTGAAGATTGTTATTTTAGACTTTAGATGATAGGTGAAGATTTAGCATCCGATGGTCATCTTATGGACGAAACTAAGGGAGCTAGTATGAAGTTTATTTAATAATTCGATATGTCGACATATTTCTAGAACTTGTAATCACATGGCTCATTTGCTAGCTCAGCATATGTCTTGTCTTGTGATCAAAGGGTAACCTGGGTTGATGAAGCATCAGACTTGCTTCACAATCAATTGGCTCTAAACTATGCAACTCCCTTTTGGTTTCAATGAAATTTCTCATTCAATAAAAAAAAAAAGTGATATGTAATACCGAATGAATAAAATTTCGAGTTTCGAGGAAATTTCGATGGAAATTTCGACAGAAATTTCGAAAATTTTTAAATTTTGACAAAAATTTGACGGAAACGACAGAAATTGCTATCAAAATATGGAAATTTTGAATGAAACGTTACCATATGTTTATTTAACATATTATCTACTACATTGATAAAAAATATTGAAGAAACCAAATTATATGATAAGTTCCATGTGATATGTGATGAATATAATGCGCGTTGTAGGCAAATACTGTTAAATAAAATTAATACAATGAATAAATGAAATTAATATATTCATATTTTATAATTCATACACTAAATCCTATATATTATATATATTCTAATACTCTTTATTCTTTATAATCTACACACTAAGATATTAGGGTTAGGCCCTTTAAAGTATTTTTAATTATTTTTATATATAAATGTATTAGGGTTTAGAGTTTAAAACAACTAAACGAAATTCTAAACTTTTTTTTTTTTTTCTTTTCAATTGCCCAAAGGCCCCAAATCCCAATTAACAATAAACTTTTCTTTTTTCCTTTTTTTTTTTCTTTCTCTTTCTTTTTCTTTTTTTTTTTTCTTTTTTTTTTTCTTCTTTTTTTCTTCTCTTTCCTTCTCTTTTTCTTTCTTTCCTTCCTATCTCTTTTCTTTCTTCCTTTCTAATTTCTTCCCGTAACTTCTTCAATTCCTCTTTTCTTTTTTTTTTCTTCTCTTTCCTCCTTTTCTCTTTTCTTTCTTCCTTTCTTCCCTTCTTCCCGTAACTTCCTCTTTCCTAGTCTAAGACGCCACTGCAGAGAGACACACCAGACCTCATCTCTTTCCTCCTTCCTTTCCCTCATCTCTTCTCTCTCCAAGATCTTTTCTCCTTCTTCTCTCTCCTCCCTGCCCAATCAATCTTTGATCTCTCTTCGATCTGGCTCCAGCGACGTCGTCTCTCTTCGATCTGCCTCCGGCGACGTCGTCGCCATTTGATCTACTGCCTCCGGCGATGGCTGGCGAAGAGGGCAGCTCGCCTCGCCGAGGGTTAGGCTGGGTATTTGAAGGAAGTTTCGTCGAAATTTCGCTAAATTTCGACGAAATTTAAGCGAAATTTCGTCGCAAATTAAAAAAAAGTTGCTGTAAGGGCATTCGAAATTTCGAGCGAAATTTTTCGAAATTTAGTCGAATAGGTGTTAAAATTTCGGAACCCCTGAAAAACGAAATTTTCAACGAAATTTTGCCGTAAACTTCGAAATTTAAACCCTTGGTAATACCATGAATTTTCAACTTATGGTAATTTTGATACTTAAGTTTTTCAACATTGTTCTTAAAGTTTGTTTAAAGAAATTATAATTTTTCTTAACTTTGTTCTAACTAACCTAGATCTTTGGTTGTGGTTCTGAAGTTTAGTTGTGTAGTAGTGAATTTTGGAAAAAGGAAATTCAAGAGTTTGGTGATTATTTTATTTATTTTCATTTTTCAAAATTAAATTATGAGATGAAGACTTTGATAATATTTTTGGAAGTGATTTAACTATTTTAAGGCTATAGAAAATTAATATTCATTGATACGAGTCCGTAGGATTTTTTAGGAAATTATTTGGAATCTCGAACTATTTTTGGTGAATTTATGAAGTTTGGAGAATATTAGAAAATAGGAAATTCGAAAATTAAATGGAGCAGCTGATGTGGCAGTAACTGGATTGACAGCAGCGACGCGTGGCACGATGCGATTAGGCGGAGGCGCTGACACAACACTGACGAAGTGAGCATACAAGCGGTACGCTGCATCACACGGAAGTGAAGCCCATGATCTAATCCTAACCGTCTAGCCTCATTAAAGCCTTCTAATTGTTGAGCTCATTTTATGTATAATTTTTATCCTTAAAACCATACATTTTGTCTATGTCTTTTAGCATTTTTAGTGTTTTAATTATCATTTTTATTATTTACTTAATTAGTGGGTTTTCTTATTTTTTGTCATAATTCTTAGATTTTATTATGTTGCATTTATTTTTTATTTAGGCTAGATTTAAAATTAGAATTTTTATTAATTAGTTTTATTTGTGTTGTAGGTTTTTAAATTGAGAAGCCCAAATCAAGAAATGAAGAACAAAAGCCCATCAGCAGAGGCCCAGCCCAGTGGAAGCCGAACAGCCACTCACCCAGCAAATGGCCCAGCCCGC
Source organism: Dryas drummondii (assembly GCA_003254865.1). Taxonomy (NCBI): domain Eukaryota; kingdom Viridiplantae; phylum Streptophyta; class Magnoliopsida; order Rosales; family Rosaceae; genus Dryas; species Dryas drummondii. The sequence continues at coordinate 568,947 of QANW01009069.1, read as the reverse complement.
TTCATCTCTCTCTCTCCATCAGCAGCCTGACACGCGCCCAACAAGCTTATGCCCAATTATTCTGATTAATCAAGCATTCAGCCCACGTGAGCCACTGATGCAAGCGAGCCGCAAGCCAAAGCTTCTCCAGCCGCAAGCCACCTTCCTTTTCCCTCTCTCTCTCTCATGATCTCCCATGTGAGCCGGTTCCTGCAAGCCAGCCACAAGCCGCCTCTCTTTTCCTTCCGCCCAGTAGAATTGCATTTGATTAATCAACTCCTCCTCCAACCAGCAGGCGACACGTGGCACCTCTTGCAGCTATCTCCAGCCTTTTTCTTCCGCCTCTCTCCTTTCACAAATATCTTTTATCAACCAATCAACATGCGACACGTGGCAATCCCAGCTATCTCAAGCCTTGCACCAGCCATTTTGTGCTGATCCTCTTCCTATCACTAGCCCTAGTATTTGCCTATATAAAGGAACATTCAGCCCCCTCTTCACATCTTTTTTTACCCAAGAATTTAATTTGCTGCATTTTCTAGTATTCTCCTAGGATTTCTCTCTCAAGCCATTTGGCTATGATGTTTGAGAGAGAATATGATGTAATTTTCTTGCATTTTAATTAATGAAATTTTAATATTATGTCACTCTTCTCTCTTCTCTAATCCTCTATTTACTTTATGCATTTTATTTTATTTAGTTCTTTATGTTATGGTTAACTTTAATATTATGTCTCTCTTCTCTCTTCTCCTAATGTTTTATTTATTTTATGCCTTTTATTTTATGTAGTTCTTTAATTTATTGTTAGTAGTGTTATTTATTTTATTGTTCTTTAAATTTCATGCTCATTTATTTCTTTCTTCATTTTTATTTGAGATATAAACTCATGGGTGGTCACTAAACCCCCTTTACGAAGCACTACCATGAACATTATTAAATGAGGTCTTTATGTTAATTTTCCCTTTGTTTAAGATCCTACAAGCTCTAGATTTTGATATTAAAATGAGATAGAGATCCTCTTTCACCCATAATGTCATATATTATGGGTTGTTAGATTCTCTTTCTACATTTTAGCTTTATGGTTAATTGTTTTAAACACAAACTTTTTGAACTCTAGTTGTTCCTTAGTTTTGGTTCACTTGAGTTGCTTAAAATTTGTACTTTCTAAGCAAAATCAAGATCTACCATATAAATCTTCAATTCTTGTGCTTAATTCATATTTATCTTTGTAAGAGGGCATCAAGTGACTCTTGGGTGCCCTCCTTTTTGGGAAAATTACTAAAAATCTCATTTAATATGTTCATAAGTGGTGTGAAACCCTAACCTTAGTTCTTATACCATTGTTTAGCTTCTATAACAAAAAAGTTGTTATTTTCCTTTCTAGATTTAATTTTTTCAATTCTTGCACCTTTATTTACTTTATTCTCTTTTCATCTACTTTATTTGCTTTTTAATTTAGTTGCATTTTATTTTAAGTTGCCTTACAAACCAACAAAATTTTCAAATTAGGTTAGTTTTAAATTAACTTAAGTTTAAGTTTAGTGTATCGTTTTTCATCACTCCTTGAAGTTCGACCTCGTTAATATACTACTAGACTCGTATATGCGAGTAAATAAAATTTTACAACACTAATCCTGGCCATTCGTTTCGTGGGTGACTCAAATCACCTCTAGGCGGGTTCCTTTGACCCACCTGTTGACCCGTTTAGCCCAACTCATTTGACCCACTGGACTATCCACTTCCTCTCACAAAATACCCGGATTTTGGATCTGTTTTCCCTCCCTAACCCAGTTCGTTTCCCCCTCTTGTGTTCAGCTGAGTTGTAGTGTGTTTTAGGTTTTTTGGTCACACATTGAAAACTTACAACTACTTCCCACTCGGAAGTGAAGCCCATGTTGCGTCACACGGAAGTGAAGGCCATGATCTAATCCTAACCGTCCGGCCTCATTAAATCCTTCTAATCCTGGTCGTTCGTTTCGTGGGTGACTCAGTCACCTCTGGGCGGGTTCCTTTGACCCGCGTATTGACCTGTTTAGCCCAGCCCATTTGACCCGCCGGACTACCACTTCCTCTCACAAAATACTCAGATTTTGGATTCGTTCACTACAACAAAATTGTCAATAGATATCAGTCCACGACTGATATCTAATTGGGTAGCCGTCTGATATAGCAAATCGTGATATCTAATGTTCACATTTTAGATATCAGTTTTTAACTGATATGTAAATATTTTTATATATCATTTTTCTTTTTCAACCTGATGTCCTAAATACAAAATAGATATCTGATTTTATATTATTTCCGATATCTACAAAATTCGAGTATCAATAATTCTAGTCAATAGATATCGTATTTGACAATAATACTGACATATAACCCGATATCAATATCAGATTTGAGGTAGAATATGATATCAATATCAAGTTTGAAGTAAAATATGATATAAAACTATGGTATCAATATCAGGTATATGGTAGAATTTAATATGTAATCTCGATATCAATATTAGGTATGAAACAGACCCTGATATCTAAACGATGTTTAGATATCAGGTCTGAGATAAAATCTGACATCCAAAAATTAAAACATTCCAGTTTTTAGACCAAAACTGATATCAAAACATCCTTTAGACCAGTTGTTATGTACATTATATATCAGTTTTTTTTTCACCTAAAAAGGATATCAATACATAAATTTGAGCCAGTAAATTGAAATGGCCAGAAATTTATGCAGCCACAAAATCTTTCATTCTCATTCCATATATATATTTCAATAATTACCAATAACAATATTCAAAGCTGCCCCAAAAGGTTTACAATACAAATATCTAATAAGATAACCAAAACATGCTTGTGAAGACCTTTACAAAACCAAAACACAAGTTGTAATATACCAAATTAAAGCTGCCCAGATGTACAAAATATTGGCATGGCAGCACCTAGGCTAATTAATCTGCAAATAAGCACTATGTCTCTAGCTAGTTCTAACTTTTGCCACCATTTACAAAATATTGGCATGGCATCATGTATTCTAATTAAAAGCACCAATCTTCAATCTTCTTCCATGCTTTGCAAAATATGAGCATGCTCGACAGCAAATTCTATCCACAAAAAAGGCAAACGTACACCACCTACCAACTTGTCGGTCTCAAGATAATTGAAGTTCACAAATCTCCCCATTCCACCCGCACCTCATCTATTTGATCTTGTGTGTATTCGCTTCGCTTGATCTTCAGATTGGACCACTGAAAACATCAAAGGAACATATATTCTCAAATTTAACCACAAATTCATTGATCTCACAAGTCCTATATACTAACTACATGCATGCCTTATTCATCTCAATTTTCAACTAAACATGCATAAAGAATAAATAAGGTTGCCTTTTTACTCCAGCTGCAGTTTGGACCAATTGGTAACCTGAACTTAATTAAAAGGGCACAAAGATGCAGTTTCTTCAAGTTGAACTTATTCAAAAATTTGGGCAGTACGTATACATTACTTAATGAACCACTTAAAGGACAAAAGNAACTTAATTAAAAGGGCACAAAGATGCAGTTTCTTCAAGTTGAACTTAGTCAAAAATTTGGGCAGTACGTATACATTACTTAATGAACCACTTAAAAGGACAAAAGGCATATCAGATTAGATTCAATTGCATTACACTTCATACTCCAAGTATTCAATCCAAATGTATGAACAACATAAAGGCAATACAATCTTGGGACATGCAGCTGGTTCAAGTATCCAAAATCATAGATTAATTGACAAAACCACACAAGGTTAACAGAGACATGGGCCATGTTTTTTATGACATCTAATATAGCACTTACACTTGTGATTTAGTAATAATTTGGAAAACTATCAATCTGTTAGTAGAATTGCTTTGTTATTACACATACAAAAGAGCATTGATCTAATGAAAACCTAAATTTCTACAAGCCACTTTCATAAAAAAGTGATAAGGCCCTCTAATTCTTCACAGGACAACTCCATAGATTACCCATGAAAAGAAGAGAAGCAGCAACAAAAAGAACATTAAAGGTTGCAGTAATGCACTACCAACTAATACTGACACACATGTGTCTCCGCGTGTGGTGTGTACATTTCAAAGGTTAACATACCTTAATGGCTACCTTCAGCCCCTTCTTTGCTGTTATTGAGTATACGGGTCAGAACCAATCAAATATTTTAAGTGCAAATCACTAGCAACAGCGAGAAAAAAATGCAAACCACAGCAACAACTGCACAACAAAATCAAGTGAATGTATATGAAATTAAATTAGAAGCATACCACTCCAGTTTCATGGTTAACACAAGTCATGTTAATCCGTTAATAAAAACGAACACTGGGTGGCTTCTCTGGGTAATCTTTATCACAGAACAGCTTCAACTGATAGATCCAACCTTCATGTACAGTCTGGAGAAAAGAAAAAA
>QANW01009069.1:548485-564425 GCA_003254865.1 Dryas drummondii | reverse complement strand
AAAAAAAAATTAAAGAGCAAAAGGCATACTGAATCAAACATTCAACAAGACATTGTAGGCCTGCTGAAAGGCTTCGAATTAACATGTTCAAAAATNCTGAAAGGCTTTGAATTAACATTCATGTTCAAAAATATGCAAGAAAGAGAACATATCAGAAACAGAGATAGACTCTCATTTCCAAAAGTGCCAACTAGTAATTAAGTATACTGTATACCCAATAGCTAGAAAAACTTACAATATAATTCTTCTTGTTCTTGTGCAGAGTTCTAGCTAATAACCCAAACTAGCTTATGCCTTGTCCATCATATAACCTTGTAAATAAAGGCAAAAATACATGAATTGACATAGAAATAGACATACATGAAACTAAGAACACTCAAGATTACTATCTACATTTATCNTCTTAAATATTCTACACAGCTTGGTTTTACCTTCCTTTTTTCATAATTTTATAATGCAGCTTCATTTGCACAACATTGACTTAAAAAGACTAGGGGCCGCATGGCATTGTTTTCCAATAGAATACAACAGTGCCAATAGAACTACTGAACACATAGAAGCCTAGAAGACTTTTGTTAGACACTCCATCAAGAAACTAGTCTGAGAATAAACACTTTGGACTTATGCCAAACCTATATACATGTCAGGCCATGAGAAACCAAAACCTCACACACATTATATCCCATTAGAGAGAACAAAATAAACCAAATGCAGGGTATGTAATTGTACCTTAGCAATGCCTCAAGAACATCAACCCTCAAGATTATTTGATTTTCCTTGTTGTAAACACTATTAATCTTAAGCAAACAGGGAAAGACAGCTTGGGATAAAATCCATTTTCAATGGATCACAAAATAAATAATTAAATCACTAAATAACTTACACGTAACCGGAATTGATAATCATGAGGATATACTATAAGAGTAACGGAATTCTTAAAATTGAACTTCACAACTGGAAATGCATTATCAACATTGCAAGAAAAAACCACTAGAAAAGTAAGGTATTTTTCTACGAGTCTCACTGCTCTTCATATAAGTAAAGCAAAACTTCTATTGTTTAGACCTTAAATTAGCGATTTGGAAGAAAAAGTAAGTAACCAATGCATATAACAAAAACTAACAATATAATCAATAAAATAGAAAGAAAAAGTAATAGCTAATGATTTACTTTTTGGAATACTCAAAACATGTAAACTACTCCTCGACAGTATGCGATTTCAAGTTAGGCTGCCGAGCTAATATATCTTATTTATCAAAAATACCAGTGTAAGTTTTTTTGAGAAAAAAAAAAAACAAGAAATACCAATGTAAGAATTTAGACGACAAAATCCAAATGAATGTGAACTAACAGAGCATTATCTACCTTTTTCGTAAATGAATCATAAATGTCCAGGTTAAGATCCGCCAAGATTGTGCCATTGTCAATTACTGCCCCTTTTCCATCTCCAAAGCCAAATATACCCGTGGGAAGTTCTATAACTTCATCACCCACCTCAAATTCTCATCTCCATGAATAATACAGACACCACCCACAAAATCAGTGGAACCAAAATCCACAAGAAACTGCTCTAAGCCACATACCCATCCCAAAACCCAGCCACAGACCCATCCCAAAACCAAGCCACAACCCCATTTTCATACCCAAAATTGATGTGGGAAATTTATGGAACTGATAAATATTAAAACCTTCAAATTGAAGAAAAACCGAAGGAAGTAATTTCCCTAACCTCAATCGTGCCCCATGATCTCGGAAATTTAAGGAATATATACCCTAACTTTAAGAAATCCCCTTAAATTGAAGAAATTTGGAAACCTAAACTAACAGAATTAGAAGACAGAGAATGGAAACCCACATACTCTTTGAACCTCCAATCGACGCCGCAACCCAAAGTCGGAGAAGGGGTGATGCTTCACGAGCGACCAAGGCAATGGCCGCCACTGGCGACTGGGTAGATCGAGCAAACAGATTAGGGAGGCGTACACGGGGGCGTGTCTGAGCTTTGAGAGACTCAGAGTGAGATCGAGTCTGAATAAGGGTCTAAGTGAGAGTCTGAGTGAGAATGGGTGTTAGAGTGTGGTTGTGCCAAAAAAACAAAATTAATCTACCAAAAAAAAAATTTAATTAAACAATGGAGGGAAATTGACCCGCTCTTAATGTTATTTTAGGTCAACTGATGTTAAGATATCAGTTGACATGTTACACTAAAAGGTTAATAATATATTTTACTTTTAATATCAGGTATATTTGGGTGGGTGAGCAAAAAACTTAGAGGGGGGGAAAGTGTAAATTTAATATATCAGTTCACAATTCAGACTGATATCTTAATAAAATTCTAAGGAAAAAGGAAAACATTATATATCAAGTGGAAAAAATAGGTGATTTCTTATTAAGTTCATATATTAGCAAAAATATTAACTGATATTATTAATTTTACAATATTAGTCGCTTTGACATCTGATATAAAAGAGGTGATATCTATTGACAATTTTGTTATAGTGGTTTTCCCTCCCTAACCCGGTTCGTTCCCCCCTCTTGTTTCAGCTGAGTTGTAGTGTGTTTAAGGTGCTTTTGTTCCACATTGGAAACTTACAACTTCTTCTCACCGCTTGTGCCTTTAAATAAAGACATTTGTATCTCATTTTCACTTGCACCACCAAGTGAAGTTAGAGTTACTCACTCATTGGTTCTTTTGGAGTCTCTTTAAGAAGAGACATACCAAAAGAGAAAAAAATTCTTATAGTTTAAAAGTTTTCTTTGGAAAGCTTGCAAGGAGGATGAGTCCTAGAGTTGGAGTCTAGTTTTGGAGGTTTACAATTGGGTAAGTATTTAATTATTTCTGCTTTATTTATTTTTCTTAGGCTTTAATATTAGATTGCATGCTTAGATTAATTAAGTTAGATTTATTTATTAATTAAGCATGCCTAGGTTTATTTTGGAGATTTAATTGCTTAATTTATTTGGTTAATTAAGCATGATTAGTTGTAGTCTTAATTTGAAGATTTAATTTAATTAAGGCTAATAACTTGCTAGATTTAACAAGATTCTATTGTAGAGATTAAGTTGGATTTAAGATATTATTCGAGCTTAATTAATTAGTGGAATATTTTGGAGAAATACTAATTAATTAAATACTTGGATAATACTTAGGTTTGATTTATTCTAACCTAAATTAATTTGTGAAATTTCTTTGAACTAAAACAATTAGTCAAGTGGTTTGACTTTAAGATAAAACTTGAAACTTAGTAACCCTAAAGAATAGAGTTTAGTTCACATAAGACTAGAGTCTTTAGGGACGTGTGACTTAAAAGGATGGGACGTCATAACGAAATTTTGTTGAACTTAACTTTTGACTAATATGTCGTATTGTTGGACACTAGGAACACCAATTATCGAATGATTTCTTTGTAACGTGACAAGAAGACGATGGATTCAAAACGAATGAGGATGCATAGGCTGTGTAAAAAAATACATGAAGAGCATTGGTGACAGGACCGCCCCCGGATTCCACCCTGAAACCCGGAAAGGTCCTGCGGGAATCCAAAATCAAGGAAAACTCTACCGAAAATTCGGCAAAACCTCCCCTGAAAGTGGACTAACCCAAAATTTACAAGACCTGTAAAAGCACTTCTAAGAACTTCAACCACCTCTACCACAACCAAAAAGGGTCTCAGACCCAACAATTTCAAAGAAAACCAACTTAAAATTTAAGAGTGGTTATCAGAGCCACTATTCTATTACAAGGAATTTCTACAAAAATTAGATGGCGCCTACAGGATCCGAGTAGGAAGATGGACGTAAATGCCTCGACGTTATTGGCTCGACCTCCACCAAAGCTACTATCTGGGGGGACAATTTAAGACAAAATAAGATAAACTGTGAGATAAACTCAGTGAGTGTACAGTTTAATGAAAATGAAACCAAAGGTTAAATATCTTTTCAGAAAATCCTTTTTAACACTAAGACCTCACGTCGCTCTTTGAAATCCCCCAGTTTTAAAAACCATTTCCAAGCTTTAAGCATATTATAAAACTAATGGAACTCAAAGAAAAGATAACTCAAAACACGTTTCTCAAAAGGCAATCATTTAATTTATCAAAGTCATAAAAATAATGAAATCGAAAACTTTATAGAACTCGAAAAATATTTCTCACTTAAAATCCATATTTAAACTCTTGAAGATACCAATTTCATTTTCCACCATGCTATATACCCTGAATAACCTGGCCATACACTTGTGCGTAATTCCTGCATCGCACAGGCAGGCAATATCCTGGACATACACACGCGTGGAGTAAAATCCAACACGTGCAGACAATATCCTGGCCATACACACGCGTGGAGTGAAATCCAACACGTGTAGGCAATCCTGTCATACGTGCACGCAGAGCGGCCCCCAAAGGGCTAGGCATCCCGACACACGGCCCAAAGCCTATATGTGTGCCGTGATGGGTTCCAAAGACCTATCAAATCCGATAATCCTGAAGGGTACTACAAGGATGGTTTGAAAACCATTTTCCATAACCCAAATAAATCTTTTTTTTCCACCAAGAATAGAATTATTGTACTTTCCCAAGAAACTTTAATTTCCATAAAACTTATTGCATAATTCTAACTTAATTTCAAAATACATAAGTCAAATCAATCTTTTCGACCAAAAACCGACATAATAAAATAAACCGTATGTATAGAGTAAGAAGCTAAAGTCCTTTCCAAAAGAAATTTATCAACTCCAATAACCCATCAAGTAAAACCATATTTTAAAACTTATATATGAGGGAAAATGAAAAGCCGAAATCCGACATTTATTTATCAAATCTAAGATCAACTCAAGATGCTTAACATAATTAAATAATGAAGTCTCATAAAATTCGTTTGATAAGTCAAAAGTTCACTCTCATAAATTATTTCTCAATCTAAAACTCAAAACAATCAAATAAATAAATTCCTAAGGTTTAAAAATGCTTTTAAAAACAAAGTCCACTCACAGAGATAGCCCTAGCTTTGATTCTCCGCCGGATCGTCACGAGTCACAGCCGGGTCGCCTATAGAATAAACAATCAACGAAATATAATTAGTTCCGACTCAAGACACTTAAATGTACAAGTGTACTCAACTTAACGTCACACCCGACTGTCGTTCTAACTCGACGGTTCACAGCATCCACGCGTAGACCCAAAACACCTACGTAAACACTCCGAAAGTTCTCCGGCTCAACCTAACCACAATCACTATAACTAATATCGATAACCCACTCAACAAATTGTCAGAAATACTCTAAAATTATAGAATATCAGTGGGGGTTTGAAATCACAAAATTCGTTGCCCAAGGTGGCTGTTTCAAGCCCATATTTTACCAAATATAGGAAAATTCTCAATCTTCATATACGTTCATATCTAACATCAAATTTTGGGTTTCCTACACAAGAGATTGTCCAAAACTACACCAAAAATACCCTAAGACTTGGCCAAACCCCAACTGACCCGAAATGGTTTCTAACCTCACAAATCCAACCTCCCAAAACTTAATTTCCTCTAAATTTAGTCAAATTTGGGGTTCTAGATGACCAATGGGTATTTTAGAAATGTAAATCATCTCAGAAAACAGAGAGAAAAACCTTCAATCTGAAATCTATAGAGGAATCCGAAATGCCCTTCAATTCTCCAAAATCCAAGTTTCTAAATTCAAGGTTTTTAAACTACAAAACCAAAGGAAGTGAAAGCCCAATAGAAGAGGAAGAAAACCCACCTAAAAACAATTCGAACGGAGGCCAAAGGTGGCCGGAATCGCCGAAGAGAAGGGGCGGCGGCTGGATGGTTTCTAGCGAGTTTTTTCGATGTGCAGGGGAGCTGGGTTGGGCTGGAGGAAGGCCGGGCTGAGCTGGTAGGCGTCGAGGGAGGCTCGCCGGAGGTCTCAGGTGGTTGAAAGGCTGGCGACTACTGGCGGTGGCTGCGTACAGAGAAATTGCAGAGAGAGGGAACACGGGGAGAGAGAGGATGAGGAGAGAGAGTAGGCTGGGGGGTGGTCGGCGCCTGGGGGGAAGCTCACCAGAGCCAGAGGCCGGCAAGGTGGCCGGTGATGGTGAATGGGGGTGGCTGGGGTTGGTGCGCGCAGGGGAGGGGTGCGGGAGTGGAGAGAGAGAGTGTGCCGGAGAGAGAAATAAAAAGGGAGGGGAGAAAGTTCTAGAGAGAGAGAGAAACTCCTAAAAATCTGATTTTAAAAATTTTAAAACCCAATTTGTCAATTTTACAAAATTGCCCCTCGCTTCAAACGCTCATATCTCTCAAATCGTAACTCAAAATAATGCGTGCTACGCGTCTATGAACTCGTGGGCTCGAAACCTATCCAACGGACCCAAAGTCAAAATCGAAAGTCCATTTATTTTAAAAGTCAACTTTGGGTCAAGCCCCAAAAATAAAAATTTAAATCAAAACCCTTTTTATTTTTTATTTTTAAATAAATCACAAAATCTTTAAAATACAATTTAACATCCTTTAAAACCTCTTAAAACCATAATTAAATAAAAAAAATTTAAATTTCTAATAGAAATTTGGGTCGGGTCGTTACAATTGGATTCCAGATAGGGGGATTTATCCTACATTCTTAACTATGAACCTTGTGTGTGTTTGTGTTTTTAAATTATTATAACATGTTATTATGAATATGTTTATTGGTTATTCAATTGAGAATTTGTATCTCTGTTAACCATGACACTCTCGCTGTGGATGCTATTTCTTTATATAGTTGGTCATAGTTGTACTTAACGTGTATCGACCATCAGGTATGAATGATTTGTTATGAAAATTGCATGATTATAATTGTGTACATGTACAACCAAGTCATAAATGTTTTGAAAAGAATTTCAAATGAAAAGTTTGAAGAACTTATTTTGATAATTTAAGGATCCGTAAAAAAATGATTTCTACTATGATTTACATTGAAAAAGTTTTGTGGCTTTCAAACTAGCTAGGATCTCCTGAGGGGAAGCTATGATCGTATGAGATGTTTATCCCTACATTGCTTTTGTGTTCTGTGTTTCTTGGATATTTTTATAGGTATGAGCATGGTAAAGAGACGAACTTGGACGATGGTTGAACAGAGTAGCATCATGAGACTTGTCAACTATCTGGATTTAATTGGTGATGTTGTTTAATTGTTTTCTCATATCGAGTATGTTTTATTGATCTTTCCTCCATTGATTGGAGATGATTTTGAGTTATTGACTTTGATTTTGCGTTTGCGTTTGCGTAGTTTTGAAACCTTTATTCTATGCTTGATATGTATTTCGAATTTATGTAATTCTTCAAGGTTGTAATGAACTACCATAACCTTGGGGTTGGTTTTATAAAGAAACTAGTTTTACTTTTACTTCATATATTTTCCGCTATTTATTATCTCTGATCCAACCCATACTAAATTCAAAAGGCTTAACCCGCCTTGAGTATCTTGGGGGATTAATACTTGATTTAGTGGTATTAATCTTTTGGGGCATTCAAGGTAAGTGCCTCTGTTGCATATCCGGGATTCGGGATGTGACATGATACAACAAGTGTAAGGCATGACAACACCCTTATTTAGAAGCATTCAAAATCCAAAAAGAAACTTGCGATCCACTTTTTAAAATCAAGTCGTTGGACCCGTGCAAAATAGACAAAAAAGGATATGGTTAAACAATATAATTATAACCGTGCCCTCATGCCTACTAATGAGATTACCCATGTTTCATATCAGGCTAATGCCAATTATATTTTTACTTACGAGAAAAACTTTCCTATAACAAGGATATTAGTTAACTTGACATCTTAAGAGATAGAAGATTTCTTAAAATTGAAGAAATTTTTATGTAATGAAGTATAAAAACATATGTGCCATTATGTTATTAAATTGAGATATCAAATCAGACTTATCCTTATTACAAAGAAATTTCTCTTTTTACTGAATATTTCATAAAAGTAAAACTTAAAAGCCTAAAAAGAAACTTTTTTTCAGTTTTACGTCAACATTGTTTTTGTGAAGGGTAAAGTTATAAAGCATTTAAAAAAATTGGTTTTTGGCTTGGCTTTAGTCGTCATTTTGCCCCCTTAACTATGACTCGGGTGTCAAATTGTCTCTTAAACTTAAAATATGGTTAATTTACCCCTTTAAATTTTAAAAATAGGCCAATGTAACCCATTCCATCAATTTCTTAAGATTCCATCAGTATTTTTGTCCAAACACATGTCATGTGACATGCGTGTGATGGTAAAATAGACAATTCACACCCAAACTTGGGGTGAATTGACTATTATACCTAAAAACAAAATAAAAACTGCAAAAAAACCAATAAAAATAAAAAGTAGAAAATAAAATGGGCCATCTCTTTAGTTTTTTATTTAATTTTAAGCATAATGGTCATTTCAGCCCAACTTTGGACATTTTACCCTCACTCACATGGCACATGACATGTGTTAAATGGATATATGGATGAAATATTGACAGAATGGGTCACATTGGCCTATTTTTAAAAGTTACGAGGGGTAAATTAACCAAATTCTTATAGTGAGGTATTTTGACACCCAGATCATAGTTGAGGGGATAAAATGACTATTAATTTTTTTTGGCTTAAATGATTATATAGATATAGACTTTGTGTTGTCTTCGGTATAAGTAGCTGATATTCTATATATTGTTCTATTGCATATATCATTAGGCTCTCTCACACGCTTATATTAAACACGTCACTACAAGAAATCTTGGCAACTCCAACTCTTTTTTTCCTAGCTCTATTGCCCATTCAACAACCATTAAGAGTTGCACAAGGGCTTACCAGCTATGCAGCAACACTTAAGGTGAAGGATGTAGGGGTTGGGGTCGCTAAAGCCTTTCTGCACCACCTATTTCGGTAAGGTGGCTGTATAATATGAAGTCCGACAAATTGACAATGAGTTGATAGCCACAATAGAAACCAAATGGATTAAACAGGTGCTAATCTTAAGCTACAGTTTCAAATTAGTTGGGATATTGGTTAGTTTAGGAGAGGTCTGATTCTGTTTTTCAGCACTGCTACAACAACCTTTGTGCAGAAGGTTGGCAGCTACTGCAATCTTTGATAAAGGTTGCCAATCTACTAATTAACCAAATTCTGCAGAAATGGTTTCTCAAAGCATTTATACTTATTTCTATGCAAACCAACTATTTCTCAAAGCATTTATGCCAGGACCTATGTAGCTTTGGACATGGCTTCCAAATGTGCTTGCTGCTAACCAATTAAAGAACAAGATAATAATCCAGTAACTTACCTCATACACCAAAAAACTCACAAGTTGATCCAAAAGAAATTATAACATATATATATAAAACATATTTAGAGATCATCCATTACAAAACACCTCTGGTGTTATAAATGTGCTGCATTACAATACACTTAAGCAGAAAACTTAAACCTTCTACTCATCTTTTCAGTGTTCACCAACTTAAATTCACACCCCTACCACATTCACAAAAACAAAATAATCCACTTTACAGCACTTCCCATCAAAATAAACCATAAAGAACAAGTGCAACCAAACTGGCATGACTTATATTATGGCCTCATTCCAAATATAAGTCAGGAAGTTCATAATCTAACTTCCAAAAGAGGGAGATTGACCATATATAGCATACTAATACTAAAAAGCAATAAACTAGCTTACTGAGAATCCAAACAGCAGCCTCAGAGGTTAGTTGGTCCCCCATTCACACTGCTTGAAGTTGTGTTGCTTCCTTCACATGCAGATGATTTTCCTTTTTGATTGACACTGAGTCGACTTGAGGTAGTACTAGGCTGCACTTGGCCTCCAGCAAGATCTGGAATTGGGGAAGTCACACTTGCAGCTGCTAATGGTTCTTGCAGGCTCGGCCCCATCACCATTTTTGGTGGGAATTGACTGGTGCAAGGGGTAGCACCCAATGACCCTCGGATGTAGTTGTCAACTGCATGAGACACACTTCCATTGAAGTTAACATCCATATGTTGCTGTTGCCTTTGGAGCAGCATGATCTCTCCATTGTGCACTAGTCGAAGCCTTTCCATCATTATTATTAAAACAAAGAAGACATACATTAAAACTAAGAAATTACAAATTAAAAACTCATATACCATCTTTGAAGTGTCCATATTTTATAACAAGTGAAAATTAATTGAAATTGTACCCAAGTGAACTCACCCGGGCAGTAGAGTTCACCGGAGTGCTGTTGGACCTGCAATGCGTGAGCTTGAACAGTTTAAGATATTTCTACAAATATTGTCTAGCTTAGGACACCAACAAAAGTAACTTAGAAGTCTGACAAACATTTTTCCAGATTTGAAGGATAAAATAAACTTTTGCAATTGTAGCAATTACTGATCCTATTTATTACAAGGTTAACCTACAAGCACATAAGCTCACAAACCATATAGGCCATGCACATGATTGAGTCTTTTTAGCTACCTATTTAAGGTTTTCACGTTTTATAAAACATTACAGGACCTTGCATCCTTCGATTAAGATTTAAGAATGTTGGAATTGTCATATACATTGCTTAGTCACCTTGATTGATAAAATCATATAAACTCAATGACAACATCAAATACACATCCTACATATAAGAAAAACCGGGTATCTTAATTTGACTAACCAATTTTCCAAGCCATGTGCGCTGATTTTTAAATCTGCATGTAAGAAACATGTAAAATTTATAAGTGGTAGAAAGATCGACAAGCATAATTAAGTGATAGCAAAAATCTGAATCCTACTAACAAGCTGCTGCTGGTTTCTCTTCAAGTCCACAAGTTAGCCAATCCTTTCACATAATTAACTTTCAACCCTGCGACTGATACAGAGAGTAACTTCTTAAACTTCCACCAAGAATCTTAAAATAAGGAGAAGGTATTGATATCAAAAAATGAGATACAAAAAAATACTCATAAGTAAGTATATTAGCATCTATAAATCAGTTATGATATACCTTCAAAGAACACATTCTCAAGAAGCAAAGAGAACAGAATCATACCCTGTAGCATAAAGATAAAAAAACATTAAATATAAGAAGTCGCCAAGCCGGTATACTTTATAACTATAAAATAGAACTAGATTTGAAATACCTGCTTACGGCTTCTAAGTTGTCTTTCCTTTGTAGAGAAATGACATAGAAGCTGTAATGCAAACTGCAAAGAACAAGGAAGAGAGCTTGGCATAAACAACATTAATGTGCCTGAAAATCTCTCTCTCTCTCTCAGCTTTGTCTGGTTTAATTGAATTAATGCTATCATGGATGATGAGATAAATACTCAATTCATAGAAAACTTATTGTTACATAAACCAATCCAGGCTTGGGTTTATGGAATTTACCATCTTTAATTCGAGTTCATATGTCTACAATGGGTAACCTGCAGTTTTGCACATATACAGAATATTCAGAATCAAGCATTTGCACATATACATATAGAATACCAAATCAACCGATTATTGAGAGAGAATATTGAAAGAGAAGAAAAGCAGAGAATCAATTAACCTGTAAATCAAATACTTAATACAAAAAAAAAAAAAAAGACTAGAGATTTGCAAAGAATAAATTAACTTGTAGCATGAAAACATAAACTTTTTCAGAAAACAAAAAATCCCATCAGAAAGCCAACATGCAGGCATTATTTTTTTCAACAAATTTTCAATTTGTACCTAATCTTTTTATTTTCTTTTTTAAGGAAAAACAGTCCAAAAGTGTAACGATCCGACCCCGAATTTTCCTAGTAATTATTATTTCGGAATACCTTAAAGGGAGAATATTTGAATTTTTCTAAGGAGCCATCTGAAAAATAAATTTTAGATGGTTATCTAGAGCTCGAGCTCACGAACTCGTAGGCAAAAACACATCTTGGATTAGAGTTACATAGAAGAAATTATAGACATTTAAAAGTTGGGGGTATTTTAGGAATTTTTAATTTAAGCTTAAAATGTGGATCTCCCCCTTTGCTGACACACACCCCTTTGCTGGCCACCTCCGGCCGCTACACTGGTCAGAAAGCACTCCTCTCCGACCGGTCATCCCTACCCCACCCTCAAGTACAACATCCAGCCCATCACCGAGCCAAATTGAAGGGAGGAAGCTTTGGATCTCTGCCGCAGTATTCTTTTGATCTCGGTCATTACTAGTCATTTCCAACCCCAATTTCAGGTGGGTTTTTCTCCTCTCAAACCACCTTATTTGTACCCTACCATTTTATTATATAAGTTAGGTGTTTGAGACCTATCAGGGCACACATATAAGAATTTGGGCCGTGTGTCAGGATGTTTAGCCCTTTAGGGGCATCTTTGCATGCATGTATGATAGTTGTTGGCTATGCATGTGTACGTATGACAATGCAATGGCTTTGCACATGTAGGACAGTTTATCCTGACTCTTCGAGCTAGCACCTTGAGATCACTAGCTCGAGCTCATATAATAATTTTCTGGTGGGTACTTGATTCAGTGTGTTTATTATTATTGGGTTTATGTGGATTTACTTAAATTCTATTGAGCATTGAGCAAATTTGAGTTATTTATATTATATGGAGCTTTGAGAATATTTAGATTGATTTTAAATGACATTACAGCTAAATAATTGATTTTTATCAGCATCATATTCGAGAGTTTCGACAAGGTTTGAGAAATGGGTTTTAAAACTGGAGGTTTTCAAAAATAACAAAGCTTGGAGAGTAAGGCTTTTCTTGGAAATGGTTTTAAGGAAATGAGTTTCAAATCTTTATTTTTATCCTTTCATTGAGATTTCCCTCATGTTGACGTTTTCTCCGTTTTATTTTAACGTTCTCCCTAGGTAGTAGCCGTTGATAAGGGATGGCAATTCTCCTCGCCAAACCCCATCCCTGCAGGGGCCCGCCCCTAATGGGGCTGGTTTAATTGAGGGACAAAAATCGGGGATGGGGATAATTTTATTTCCTGACACGAGTTTTGGGATGGGGAATAAGGTCACCGCCCTGCCCCGCCTCGTCCCCGTCCCCGTCCCCGTCCCCATTTAATATTTTATTATATATATTATGTTTATATAATTTTTTGAGTATTCTAGTTCTAATTTACTTTGATATCTTATATTTGTGTATTATATATATTTATAAATTATAAATTTATATATAATATAACTACTAGAAAAAATAAATTAAATTGTGCAACATGCATGTAACTATTGTACACATACACTATATATATAGATATTTGTTTAGTTCTATGTATATATTATTTCTAAACGTTTACTTATTATGCATATATAATATTATATATTGACATTGTATATAAGTTTTGAGATTTTAATTTTACTTAATTGAATTATATTTAGGCATAAATTCAATTTAGACACATAACTATATAAGCTATTTCAACGGGGTCCATGAACTTGAAAATATTTCAAATATACACCTGATCTTTTATCTAAATTGAAAAATGAATTTTTGTTCCTTGATTCGTTGAGAGATCAGTTAAATGACAGCTTGGCTTTTGCTGACTGGGATTACTTGACAACGTGGCGCTATCTCAACAAACATTTCCCGCCAAATGAGCGACACAGACCCACAATTTAATAATAATAGAGAGAGTGAGAGTTTGTGGGCCCGTGCCAGGGGTTAGGTGGACCCGTGTCGCTCATTTCCCGCCAAATGAGCGACAGAGGTCCACCTAACCCCTGACACGGGTTTACAAAGTCATCATCTCTTTCTCGCTCGTTAAACACAAGTGAAAGATTTATATTCGAATTTGGGGGAAACGTGATGTTTTTTGGAGACTAAATGGTCAGGAGAGCGTTCGACAAGCGAGAAAGAGGTGATGGGTGTGTGGGCCCGTGTCAAGTGGACATGTGTTGCTCATTTGGCGGGAAAGGTATGCTGAGTTGGTGTCACCTCGCCAATTAATCCCCATTAGCAAAAGCCAAGCTGACATTTAACTGATATCTCAATAAATTGATGGACGAAATTTCATTTTTCAATTTACATAATAAATCAGGTGTATATTTGAAATATTTGAAAATTCGTGAACCCCGTTGAAATAGCATATATAGTTATGTGTCTAAATTGAATTTATGCCTTATATTTAATATAAATGGGGAGCCCGTTCCCCATGGGGAATTCAATTCCCCTGCAGGGATGGGGATAGGGAATCCCCAACGGGGAATGAGGCGGAGATGCGGATGAGGATTTTTTGCGAGGACGGGGATGGGGAGGGCAAACCCAGACCCACCTCACCCTGTTGCCATCCCTAGCCATTGTTGAGGTTGGGCCGTTATAGCATCTCTTCACACCTCCATCTCATCGACATTGTAGGAACAATATATGTCTTTCCTTAACGCACTATTTATGTTTATTAAATGATGTAAACCTTATTTAGCTATGCTCTAATAAAACATATATTGATTGGACATATATTATATTATAGAAAATTAGGATTAAATATCAAATCTCAATAATTTTTTGGTAAAGCATGAAGACCATATAATATTTCAATTGAACTACTAAATTTAAATGTAATTTTTTAGATTATGTCACAAATATGTTGGCCCCTTTGATTTGAGTCTTTTCCATTTGACATTTTTGTCCTTTGGCCCACATATGATGGGTGTTAGTTAAAATTTATAAAGTTTTGACAAAATTACCCTTAAGGCTTTTAATATTATTTTGAAAATTTGTTAATGTAATCTCAACTTCACATTTAGTTGTGACTGTACGACACTGACAACTTTAAATTTAGTTGTGATTGAACGACTGTCACATTTAAGTTGTGAGACAGTCACAGTTAAGTTGTGACTTAATTGAATTATTTTTAGAGAAATTATACTACAATATAGTATAAATAGAAGTCAAAACAATACTTTTACTCAAAATAATACATAGAATAGTGGTGTGAGTTGTCTCTTTCAATTTACCAAGACAGTCACAGTTAAGTTGTGACTGTATTGATTTTTTTTTTTTTAATACAATATAGTATAAATTAATGTAATATTTGTGATGTAATATGATTTTTTTTTTTAATTGTAATGGCATGTGATGTAATATTTGTAAATTTTAATACCTTTTACTTTATTATTTTGTTTGACTTTTTAATTAGTATCTAATCTAAAATTCTATTTAATTTTGGTACATAAACTAAAAAGTTATTAAAATTTAGTAGTTAAAATCAAAGGACCTATTATATTATTGATGGGTCATAAATCCTTTTTGGATTGTTGTTGGGGATGGTTGATAAATTAGAAATTATTTTTCTTGTCTTACATGTGAGATTGTCCAAATTATGAGGGAGGTGCTGCCAAAATTTCAGTAGAATCCTCCCTACTTATGGTTATTTCTGATCAAGGTTAATGAAAATGTAGATTAGATGTGCCTAACACTCCATCGGTGTTGAACCCTATATATGAAATCACTTTGGGTTTTAACATAGACCTAGGGACGGTCATGTCAAAAGGGCTTTATGATTTATTCTTATTCCAAATAGTATGTTACATCAAATTAATTGCAAGGTCGGGAGAAGCATGCAGAGGACAGTACTAGTACTACTCCTGAGGCCAAACATAAGGTTGATCACAATCCAAAATATAACTTTCCAACTCATGAGCGAAGTTATTACAAACCTGAGGCTAATAACAAAGGGAGAAAAAAATCGGGAAAATTTTCAAATAGAACACCTATTTTGGGGTCAATCTTAGTTTAGGACACCAGTTTGAGTTTGTCTTAGTGTAGGACACATATTTAGGATTTGTGTTAGTTTGGGATAATCCGTCAACTCCGTTAATTTTTCCGTCCAAATAAGGGATAATTTGGTCATTTTATATTTTTAAAACAAATAAAATTAAAAACTTAAAAAAAAAAAAGCAAAAAAGATTAAAAGATTAAAAGATTAAAATGAAAAAAAAAACAAAAAGAATTAAACTCTCTCTCTCTCTCTCTCTCTCTCTCTCTCTCTCTC
>QANW01009069.1:381066-548214 GCA_003254865.1 Dryas drummondii | reverse complement strand
TTTTTTTTTTTGTTATTAGTTTTAATCTATTTTAAATTAATTTTTAGTTTTAAACTTTTTAATGATTTTTTTTCCTCCAAAAAAAAAGTTTTGATTTTTTTAGGTAGTAACCTTTGTTTTTTAGTTTTTTTCTTTTTTCTTTAATTTTTATTTGTTTTAAAAATATAAAATAATCAAATTTTTTCTTTTTGGACGGAAAAGTTAACGGAGTTGACGGATTGTCCCAAACTAACACAAATCCTAAATATGTGTCATACACTAAGACAAACTCAAACTGGTGTCCTAAACTAAAATTAACCCCAAAGTAGGTGTCATGTTTGAAAATTTATCCCAAAAAAATCAGACTGATGCAACAAAGAATGCATCTTGGACACCAGCTTGCCATATTTACTCAATCACTCTCCACAACTTAGAATTTCATGCCCTCACCATCTCTTGGGCATTACTCTCAAGTTGTACCTAATCTAAAATGTTATAATATTTTAGTTGTTAAAATAAAAAAAAGTTTGTCATTAAATTTTTAATCTCCAAAATCAATCTATGTATGATATATATATATGTATACAGGGAGCTTCAAGTGTGGGATCTCACATTTAGTGTTAAATGTGGGATGAGGCGGATGGGCCCCACTTCATGTAGTTTTTCAATAATCCAAATCGTCTATTTTTTAGGTCTCTATTCATAGATCATCCTTATAAAAAATTAGTCAAATTGAAAATCATTTGCCTATTTAACTTTGATCAAACAAATAAACGATTTTATCTAAAATATTTGGTTCGTCTAATTGTTTGATCAAAGTTAGATAGGCAAATGATTTTCAATTTGGCTAATTTTTTGTAAGGATGATCTATGAATAGAGGTCTAAAAAATAAACGGTTTGGATTGTTGAAAAATTACATGGAGTGACCATCCACCCCATCCCACATTTAACACTAAATCTGAAATCTCACACTTGAAGCTCCCTGTATAGAACCTGCCTTAAAATTTCGTGCAAATGAAAAGGATGAGTATTTTGGCAGGACAATGCAAACCCTAGACTTTTAAAATATTTGTTTTCAGAAACTTTATGCCCTTATTTGATGCATATCTGATTGTTTTTTGTACTGAAAATTAAAATGAACTAATGCTAATCTCTGTTCAACCAATTGAAGAAGGTAAAAGATTGTTGAGATTTCAGTTGGAATTTACTGGACCCATTCTTTACAATAAATATAAGGTAAAGGCTGAAAACTAAATAAAGAAGGGCCACTTTCAGATGAGATCAATGGGTTTAAACAGTTTTGACTTTATTATGGAGATAGACGTCATAGGTGGTAGGTACAGTTTGCTACACTTTCAAAGATCACGTACTGTTGGTGTGACGGTGGCTTTTCTCCAAGCCATATCACCCCGGTGACATTTTATCAAAAAAAAAAAAAAAAAAAAACCACACTGCATCCACAGTTGTTAGTTTTGCATAAAAAGAAACTTAAGAATTAAGAAGAAGAAGAGTGCATTACCTATCTTTACGTCCCATCCGGAGATGCTGCCTATTTGAGCCAAAGCCTCCTTCCACTTGTTCACCTTTTCCATGTTGTCTTTGAAAACTTGTTCATATTTTGCAAAAGCCTCTTCAAAATCTCCTGTCTGCTTTCTTACATGGGTCGGTTCCACGTCATAGAACACAGGCAAAACTACTAGTGAGGACATAGTCATGCATTCAACAATCTTAGCAAGTTCATCCAGACACCACGTTGAAGAAGCATAGTTTTTTGAAAGAATGACCACTGAAATTCTTGATTCTTCAATTGCTTTAAGGAGTTCAGGCGAAATAGGACTTCCCCTCGCAAGTTCTTCATCATCCCTAAAAGTGTGGATTCCTCTCTGACGCAAAGCTTCGTATAAATGGTCCGTAAACCTTGTGCGAGTGTCTGGACCTCTAAAACTCAGGAAAATGTCATGCTGCAGTGTTGGAGAAGGTGATGAAGAGATTTGGGTGGCCATGGATTTAGATTTGGCAGAGTTGTTACAAACTAAGGTGATGAAGAGTGTTTATTTCCACAACCAGCTGGGAATGAATAATGATGGTTAGACTTACTTCATATATATATATATATATAGAGTAATGATCACTCGCTCATCATAGGGCGGAGAATTCTCCGCTCACCTAACTACCCAGCAACGAATTTCAATGATCGAAATCGTCCATATTTTAGCGCATCATTCAAAGATCACCCTTGCAAAAAATCAGCCAAATCGAAAACTGTTTAGCCAGTGTATTACTGTCAACATCATTTCAACCTTATTTGAAGAATTGTATTTGTCTGTAAAGTTTAGAGGACAAACCAATTATCGCTTTGGCTGATTTTTACAGGGACAACCCTTAAGAATGGACATAAAAAATGGACGGTCCCGATCATTGAATTCCCCACTTTGTGGTGAGCGGGTGATTAGGTGAGCAGGAAATTCCCCGCTCTATAATGAGCAAGTGGTTAGGTGAGTGGAGAATTCCCCACTCTATGTATATAAGCCATCGATCAGCTGCTTGGACCAATAATATGTGCTCAACTTTCCGATTCAAATAGGAGCAAAGAAAAGACCAACTCAATGAAAAACATGCGCATAGTTAATAATTAGGAGGCCATATTATCGATTTGTAGCAAGTTGAAAAAATAAAATCAATATATAACATTGAGATCAACATCCACAAATAATAAATATAGTAAATTAGGGATACCCCCTTCAAACTCATGTTTTTCCCATCAAAAAGCAAGCCTTTTTATTTTCATAGGTTAACCCCTTTGACTAGGTGCCAACTCACCTATTTTCCATATATAAATTTCCTTGTTAGCATTTTTAAAAATCTAGATTTTGTAAATCCCTAAAAAGCTCTTAAACTCATTTCTCACATTTTTTCTTTGTTTTAATTAGCGGTTGTTTTTAGTCCTTAAATTATGCTTTTAACATTGATGATCATTGATTGGACACTACAAGAAAATTGACTTTTTATGACATCTGATTCATGGCGTTTTATAAAAACTGCGTCATGGAATATAATATATACCTAATTAATAATGGCATCTAAAGAAACATGTCATTAAATCTTGATACAATGACATTCATATGTGTGCTATAAAAATGAAAAAAAAAAAAAAGGATGACGTTTTTTCTATGTCGTGGATATTTTAATGAAACCATGACATTTGAGAAACGTCATAAAATTAATGGCGATTGAAAAATGTCATTGTAGTAATAAGGATGACGTATTTTAGATGTCATAGATATTAGATTTTAGGACATAACTTAAAACACCATGAATGTTTTATAAAATGAAAATATTTTAGCTAAAAGTTTGCCTCCAACGGGTGGGATTGATTCCCGCTTGGCTGAAAAGCCTGAAATTGGTGTGCATCTATTCTAAATATCACACTTTGCTTTTTTTTTTTTTTTTTTTTTTTTTTTTTTAACTTTTTCAGTACACCCTCCTGGCTCCCTCTCAAACTCTCTCGTTCCCTCCTTGCCTCGATCGACCTCGCACACACCGTCGCCCTCTTTTCTTTCTCGGTCTAGATCGTCCTCACCATCGAAACCCAAAAGCTGCCTCTCACCTCGCCCTTTTTTCTTTCTCAGGCTCGATCGTCCTCGATCACCATCCTCTGCTCTCTTGTCTTGACCTCTCCAAAACCCAAAATCGACTTAGCCTCTCTGCCTCCCGATTTCCTTCTCCTCCCTGGAAATCTCTCGCTATTGCTTTTCAGTTTAGTTCTGATATGAGGAAAAAATGTTAGAGAGAGGGCTATTGATAAAAAGGATGAAGGGGAAGTTAAAGATCCAGAAGGAAGGTTTGGGTTAGGGTTACATGCAAAGGAATCGAAGGCTTCGATTTCTGTCTCAAGGTATGTTTACATTCATGCATTTGGAATTGTAAAAATGGTTGGCTTTTCAGTTTGAGAGAGACATGGATAAGAAAATAGTGAGGTGTCAAAAAATAGTCTGAGGGATGGAGAGTCAGATTTACAACATTCTATATAGCTTTGAGAGATAGAGACTCCATGGGCTGAGAAGACCCAAAGATTTAGAACAAGTCTGTGTTGGCCTCTCAAATTTATGCAAAGGTTGATAGAATTAGAGCATCCAACCCAAAACCAATTGGCAATGGGTGGAGAGACCCAAGACTTATAAGCACATATGTTAAGCCTTAGTTTCCGATGTGGGACATTGCTTCACATTACTCTCAACATGCTCCGCACGTGTGGCGAGATTTTTGAGCCTTACACGTGAACAAATTGTATTGGGTGATGTGGGAGCACTTGTGGCCATTGAGCCTTACACGCGAATAACCAAGCTCTGATACCATGATAGAATTAGAGCATCCAACCCAAAACCAATTGGCAATGGGTGGAGAGGCCCAAGACTTATAAGCACATATGCTAAGCTTTAGTTTTTCGATGTGGGACATTGCTCCACATTACTCTCAACAAAGGTCACATCTTTAGAAATGCTCAGAAGTTGGTCTTTATAATTTACGTGAGGTGAGATCTTTAAATTATGTTTGGATTCTTATGAATTTGATACTTTACCTTATATCCAATAAGGAGAGAACTTCTTTACAGGTTTATGCCTGTAAAGAAAGTCTTGTATTTGCTGTTGTTTACTCATAGTTTGTGTTGCTTGTTACTTCGTGGTACTTAATAGACCGTGAAATATATTTTCTTTCTTTGTATTATGTAGGGATCATAATCGTCCCAGTGTTTTGTTGATCATTATTGATGTCAGGTTCAAGGAAGATAAATGTGATTTAGAAGCAGCTTTTCATCTTGCTCGCTTTTGGTCATTGGTATTCTCTTTTTCCTTAATTGAGTTTGTGTGTTTAACTTTATGTTACTGTTGCAAGAAAATAATAGGAAACAAAGGTTCTCTCATTTATTTCAATTCTTCAATTTCTTGTTATTGTTGTACAAATCAATTTTAAGTTGTGTGAAAAGTTTCCATTTGTAGTACCAAAAATATTGTAAGCACATCCTTGTAGCCCTCTTATTTTTCTTTGCTTTGATGGTTTGATGACTGCATGCCTCACTGCTTTTATTTTTAAGGGGATTTGTTCGTTTGTGCTCTCTTTTGGTTTTGTTGTTGGCTCTCTTGCCTTGTTCCTGGGTATTTGTACAGCTTGTTTAGTTTTGTTTGAATAAATTTCTTTTTTCTTGTGGAGTTGGACTGGGATGCACTAATGTTTTCTAGTGTGTACTTGTTTTATTATGGCACTCTTTTATGGACTAAATGAATCATAGGGTTAAATTATAAGTCTAAATTAGCCTCAATGGGGAATTCCCTGCGTCACATGACAAATTGACCACTAAACTAGCAGAGGTATTTCAATAGAGACTATAAGAATAGACGCTTATAGAGGTATTTTAATCGATTGTAATGGCTTGGTGATTATTGAATCCATTGTTTAAGCCTTCTAACAGGAAGATATGAACAATACTTTTGGAGACTGTAAGAATAGAAACTATTTCAATAGAGAAAAACATAAACATCTCTTTTTTCTTTTTCTTTTTTTTATCTTTTTTTTTTTTATCAAGAAAGCAACTGAGCCCTGTGTTAATAAACATCTCTTTGTTTGCAGTTTTTTGGTTTCTCTTTTTTACCAGTAGGAGTTATTAAATGCATTTATTACCAGTTTAATCTAAAGACTTGGTTTATTATATATTTTTAGTTATGGTTGGGGTTAATTATATTTCTTTTTCTTTTTTTTTTTGTTTACACGTACTATGTTGCTCTTACTGGTGCTTCCTTTTTTGGGTCTGACTCTTATTGGTGCTTCCTAAACCATTATTATATAAGGATAAGAGTAATGTTGGAACTGCATTGATCATACTTTCTAGGAGGTTCAAGGGGAAGAGGATTGTATTTTAGAAGTATCATCCATCTTGCATGCTTTTAATTCACTGGAAATTTTTTTTCCTTAATTGAGTCTTCAATTGTATACACACACACACACACACATATATGTAGATGTATATGTTTTTTCCTCAAAGAAGCAACACTCTAATATTGGCCATTCTGTAACTACTAGTGAAACAAAGAGAAAGCTATCTTCTGGTGAACGGAATGCACCTGGTGCGAGTGGGCAAGTTGCTGGTCATTGGTATACAGGCGCTGGTTTAAGGAAGGTATGTTCAAACACTGCATATTGCTGAGTTTATAGATCTTATGTTAATAGCAATTAACAAATCATTTTTTTTTTTAATCCATTGTTAGTAGATGTAGACAGTAAAAGAAGTTAGTTGATTGTAGATTGTTAAGAACTTGTGCCATTGTATTTACCATCTCAAAAGTAACAATGTCAATTAGTTCCTACATTGTTTCATTGCTGCTTTAAGAACGAGAGTGTATACATGATATTGCTGGATGCTTGTAATCATGTTGTCCATATTGTTTGAATGATTTCATGCATTGCACAGCAAACCTTAATCTGATGTAGGTAACAGAAATGTGAGATAGGGTGATACTTTATTTTGGTTGAAAGTGTCAGTGTGTTAATCTGGGTTTCACATCTTAATGCTTTCTCATATACGTTACTTGGCTGGTCATTTTAGTTATAAATCTTTTGTTATTTCTTTGACATTATGGCTGCAAGGTTTGTTTATATGACTAACATCGTTTTCTTTTTGAAATAGATTTGTAGCGAACAGATAATGCTTGTATCTGCAGTGGCTGTTCAAGCAGTCTTGCAAATCTTTCAATTTGTATCTGCAGTGGTTGTTCAAGCAGACTTTTAATGTGTTCTTATGTTCTATTTTTTCTATCATGTAGAAACTCAATTCCTAGTCTCATACCAGACATTTTCGAGAAAAGAGATGGTGTCAAAAGCTTAACTCAATTGCTTTTGAAGCATATAGGATTCCACCAACATCTTTTGTACTTAATTAATATTTACTATTGTAGTTTGCTATATCTAGTACTCTTGTAGCTTGTCTGGATCTCTAATTATTAATTGTTATGTAAGGTATGTAAAGATATTTGTAAAGGTGGTTGCTAGAAGTAATGAAAGAGAATGCTATGAAATTTATGGCTTTTGAATTTTTATGGAATGCAATGGGATGATGAATTTGATGAAAATATTGTTTTTAAGGATGAGTTGTTTTTACAGGGAAGAAACTACTTTCAATATTGAGACTAGTTGATTATTATTATTATTATTTTAAAAAACTCATATTATTCAATGGCGTTTAAAAAATGTCATAACAAAAGTTTTAATGGCATCAAAGGAAATGTCAAAAATTCAATGGCAGTTCAAACGTGTCATGGAAAGCTTTTAGATGACGTTAAGAAAATGTCATCCAATTTCACATCCTTTCAATGACAATTTAAACATGTTGTCTAAAGGTTTTAGATGACAAGCCTTAAACGCCATAAACTTAATATTATTCAATGGCGTTTGATACATGCCATATAAACACTTTAGATGACATGTATTGAAAGTCATCTAAAGTTAACATTTTTCAATGACATTCCAGTAACGTCATAGAAAGACTTTACATGACACGAATCAAACGCCATAAAAAGTGTGAAAGGATGACAAATTTTCAACATCATGGAAATTGTTTAAGATGGCGTTTTTTGGGTGCCGTGGTAGGGCTACCCTTTCCATGGCACCGGTATCTAGGACGTTGTTTGCGGCGCCTGAAAAACGCCATGAAAACCCTTCCATGACGTTTTTCAAAAGTCATGGAAAGGGTTTTCTGTTGTAGTGGGACGTTTTCTGTACAAAGGGTCTAGGTAAATTATTTATTTCTCGATACTTAATTAGCAAAAAAAATTGTGTATTTCTACTTAGTTATATAATTGAGAGCACTTAAGTCCTTAATAATTTTGTGTGGCCTTGTAGGAGAAATGTAGTTAAATTGATACAAAAAAATTTAATTGCAATTCAAAATAGGTAAGTAAATTGGTCATTCGGAAAAAAAAAAAAAAAAAAAAAAGGTTAATTGATGATTCTAAAAGAAATGTAGGTGATTTGATAATGAGAATGAGAATGAGAATGGTAGGTTTTATAATATTAATTAGAATGGTAGGTTTTGTAATTACATTTATTGCCTTGTAATATCATCAACTAAAATTAATTTGGATAACATTTATTGCCTTGTAATATGTTAATACAAAAATCCGTAAGAGAGATGCAACAACTTAAGGTGGATGATCTGGCTGATTAGAAGCCTTGTTGGATGATGAGTTGGATGTTGATTCGAGATGAAGAAGATTTGTTGAATTGCTGGTTGAAGCTGATGAGATCTTCCTGCACGAACACAAGATCAAAGGAGAAAGCCGGTGTGGTAACAGCCAAATACGCTCTGATGATGAAGTCAGTGAAGTGTATATGAAAATGTTTGTGTAATAATAAGGAAAGACAAATGATGAACTTGGGAGAATATGAAGAACAATGTAAGATCTTCTGGGATATTCTCAGTTGGTTGTGTATTCTTTTGAGTGGTCTTTTGTATGTAAAATGTGTGTGTGTGTGTCTTCCTTTGTGCACATAGCTTAGTATATATAGGCAAATGAAATAGTAAGTGTTAAGTTACTTGCATGAAGATGGATGGTTGAGAGGAGGCCAGACATTCGACCGTAAACAGTAGCATGCACAGCTACCTATCTCTTTTGCGTTCAATGCTGCATTGAATGCAAGTATGGAAGATCAAGTGGGATGCCCTAATAGTCATGGTTGTGAGCTGGGATGTCCCATCTGTCAGAGAGTTATGTCAGAGATATTTGAGTATGACGGTTCGTCCTGACTTTGATCTTCGTGAATGGTGGTGGAGCTCGAGCCAAGCCGATCACATACATCGTGTATGTGTATCCATGAAATCCATATGTAATCGGATTCGACATGGGTGAACCGGTCGGGGTAGATCCGATGAATGGTGTAACGACCGTCTTAGATGTTTATCAGCTCTAATTGAACCTTTGAGAAGATGATCATCAAATGCCAAGCCGAGCCAACCTGAGATTTTTAGGGAAACATGAACTTCTATTCTTAAAATACCCCAAAGTTAGTTCAGATCGGATTCGACCCAGGTGAACCATGAGGATGAGCTGATCAGGTCTGGATAGTGTATGTTGATGAGCTGGCACGATGGTGTGGAGAGTCAAGTTTGACTAGGTTGACCATTGAAAAGTCAGAGTTAAAATACGACCTGGTCGCTGAATCCGTGTGGATTTATCCACAAACAGAAGTCCCCCAACTTCCAATTTGAGCATGCTGGGATTGATTGGAAGTTGAGAAAATGATCCATGGAAAAAGACATTCGATCCGATCCGATCCGAGCCGAACCGATCTCCATGTGTTGATTTCAATGAATCTGACCCTTCAATAATACGAACAGGTGGTGGCATGTGATCAGCTTGGGCATGGGCACCGCTTGTAGTAGGGTCCGACGTGGTTGAAATAATATCGATGCTAAGTAGATCTTCTCTTATGATAGTGGATTCACAAATGAAATCTGACATGACTTGGGCCTTGATGGCCAGTTTAGGGCGATAGGTGATGTCAAATTCACTAAACTCAATAGACCACTTAATGAGCCGACCTGAAGTTTCAGGTTTGGCCAAGATTTGTCTGAGTGGTTAGTTAGTCAGGACGATGATTGAATGAGCTTGAAAGTATGGTATTAACTTTCGAGCCGAACTGACCAGGGCGAGGGCCATTTTCTCGAACTTGGGGTATCTGGTTTCGGCGTCGAGAAGAGCCCGGCTCGTGTAGAAGACTGGATGTTGTACTCCACTGACCTCTATGATCAGAACTTGACTGAAGGCTGAGGGCTGAGGGTAGGGGTGGGTTCGGTCCGGTTATCGAACTGAGAACCCTAAACTGGCAACCCATCGGACCCCCTCGGATGGCCCTTTTGGTTACTGAGACCAGAACTGGAATTCCGGTAAACCGGCACTCGGTTGGACCGGCATTTCCAGTCGGCTCAGCTCGGCTCGGTATAGGCCTTGACCGACATGGTGCGGCGAGAGGGCAGCGAGACAGAAGGTTTTCAGTTTTAAGCAACAACCCAATCCATTTATATAATTAGATGGAGAATGAAGAGAGGATAAACTTTGATAGTTGGATCGACGGAAAATACTGCCAGAATTTGAAGAAATTCGGCGAGGAATGAGCGGCTTGGAGTGGTGATTCCGTCGCATGGGGAGGCCGGCCGGACTGGGTGGCGGCTAGGTTATGTTGGCGCCGGCTTGGGGAGTCGACCAATGGCCTTGGATTGCTGGGAGGTGGCCGACAACAGTGAATCCTGGCCAGGAAGGGTCGTGCGCAGGGAGAGAAAGTGAGAGAGAATGAGGGAGGAAAGTGGTTTCAGAGAAAATAAAGAGGAAGAAAAGAAAAGGGAGGAAGATGGGGCATTGGGCAGTGCGCGCACAGAGAAAATGGGAGGGGGGGACAAACCTTTTTTGTTTTGGAGTTAGTATTTTAGTAATTTAGACATTAGGGTATTTTGGGATTTGGGGTTTGGAGTTTTTACTTTGTATTACATATCTTTTATAATTTATATAAAACATATTTTATATAATACATTTCTATACTCTAAACATTTATATACAATATAGTTATTAGTTATAGACTATTATCATATTATACCATACTAAACATCTATATAGACTATAATTATTAGTTATATACCTACTATAAATTATTAAATTATTATTAATTATAGTCTTAGGGTATATGGTATATCAGTATAGGATATAATAAGCCTTATAAGGTATAAGATTTAAAACTTTTAAAATACACAATAGGCTTTAGGGTATGAGATATAGGAATAGGATATAGGGTTTAGTACGTATTTAGTTTATAGTTATATGGTATAAATTGTTTAGGATATAGTATAATATTAGTTTAGGGTATTTTTAATTAGTTTTTATATAGAAATGTATTATATAAATTAAAAAACATATAAATTATTAATTATAGGGTTTAGGGTTTATAAATTTATATATTTTTTATATAAATTATAGAAATGTATATAAATGTATATAGAAAGGCATTTTAGGATATATATAAATGTATAAAAATGTAATATTTAAATTAAATGTTGTATATACTCGATTTGGTTCAGTAAACCGACGGTTCTAGGATCTGAAATCGGAACAGGAACTGAACATACTAGTTCGGTTGGCAAACCGATATCTCGGTATGGTTTCTCTCCAGTACTGTTATTCTCGGCATTGATTAGAACGGTTTCAGGTACGGTCTCGATTTTTCGGTCAAACCGACCCAGCCCAAGCTGAGTCAGATACAGAGAGGTAAAGAAAAAGTTTTTCACCTTTTTCAGGTTTGGATAAGATGGGAGGTTCCCCCATGTGTTTTTTTATATCTTGAAAGGCTTGTTCACACTGGGGTGTCCATTCTATGCTCTTCCCTACCTCTTTCAAAGCCTTGAAAAAAGGGAGGCACCGGTCGGTTGACTTTGATATTAACCGGTTTAGAGCTGCAATTCTTCCAGTCAGACTTTGGATTTCCTTGCGTGTCTTCGGGGATTTCATGTCAATCAAGTTCTGGATCTTCTCTAGGTTGACTTTGATTCCCCTCTGGATGACCATGTACCCAAGGAACTTGCCTGAACAAACTCCAAAGACACATTTGGCTGAATTCAGCCGCATCCGATATTCTTTTAGGACTCCGAACATGTTTGAGAAGTCCTTGATGTGATCATTTGCCTTGATACTTTTGACTAGCATATCGTCCACAAAGACCTCAACTGATTTGCCTATGGAAGATCTGAACATGTGATTGACCAGCCTTTGGTAGGTGGTTCCAGCATTTTTGAGACCGAAGGGCATAACTTTATAGCAGTACATACCGCGATCGGTTATGAAGGTTGTGTCTTCCTAATCGGGTTTGTGCATGTAGATCTTATTGTACCCAGAATAGGCGTCCAAGAAACTGAGAAGTTTGTATCCTGCCGTCACATCGACTAATTGATCTTCTCTAGGTAGGGGAAAACTGTCCTTGAGACATGCTTTGTTCAGGTCGGTGAAGTCCACACACATCCTCCACTTCCCATTTTTCTTCTTTACCATGACCACGTTGGCGAGCCAATTAGGATAGTTGACTTCCCGGATGAACCCGTTGTTTTGTAATTTGGTCACCTCTTCAGTCATAGCGGCGTATCGAATAGGATCATATGACCTTCTTTTTTGACGGACCAATTTGCACCCCGGGTCGATGTTCAGTTTGTGGGTGATCACGTCAGACGATATGTCTGGGATGTCATCGTAAGACCAGGCGAACACTTCCGCATTTGCGCGGAGGAAATCAAGTATGACTAGTGGCTAAGTTGGGGGGAGTTGAGTCCCCACTCGGACGAGCCGATCCGGCCGTGACAGGACCGCCCCCGGATTCCACCCTGAAACCCGGAGAGGTCCTGCGGGAATCCAAATTCAAGGAAAATCCTACCGAAAATTTGGCAGAACCTCCCCTGAAAATGGACTAACCCAGAAATTTCAAACCTGTTAAAAAAAACACTTCTAAACAGCAACCACCTCTACCACAACCAAATAAGGTCTCAGACCCAACAATCTCACAGAAATCCAACTTAAAATTTGCAGGGTGGTTATCAGAGCTGCTATTCTATTACAAGGAATTTTTAAAAATTAAATGGCGCCTACAAGGTCCAACTAAGGAGATGATTGCAACTGCCTCGACGTGTTTGGCTCGACCTCCACCAAATCTACTACCTGGGGGACAATTTAAGACAAAACAAATAAACCGTGAGACAACTCAGTGAGTGGACAGTTTAACGGGAAACATAAGTAAAATTTCTGTTCCAGAAAATCCTTCAAAAACCACGTTAACTCTAAAACCTCTCGTTACTGTTTGAAATCCCCCAGTTTTAAAACAATTTCACAAGTCTTAAAAATGTTATAAAACCCATGAAACTCAAGGAAAGATAACACATATCTCAATAGCAAATCATTTAAATTAACAAAGTCATAAAAATAATAATAAAATCGAAATCATTATAAAACTCGAGAAATATTTCTCACTTAAAATCCATACTCAAACTCTGAAAATACCAAATTCATTTTCCACCATGCTATATACCCTGAATAATCCTGGCCATACACACGCGTGGAGTAAATCCAACACGTGCAGGCAATATCCTGGCCATACACACGCGTGGAGTAAATCCAACACGTGCAGGCAATATCCTGGCCATGCACACGCGTGGAATGAATCCAACACGTGCAGGCAATATCCTGGACATACACACGTGTGAATAAAATCAGCACGTGCAGGCAAATCCTGGTCATACGTGCACGCAGAGCAGCCCCCAAAGGGCGAAGCATCCCGACACACGGCCCAAAGCCTATATGTGCATCGTGATGGGTCCCAAAGACCTATGTATCTGATAACCTGGAGGGTACTGCAAAGGTGGTTTGAAAACCATTTTTCCATGATCAAATCATAAAATCATTTTCTCACGGATAGAAAATATCTTTATCGTTCCCAGAAACTTTAAATCATCAATCCACAATGCATAAGCACAAATAGTAAAATAGTCATCAATAAATCTCATTCGAAACACATAAAACCAATCAAATCTTGACCATAGGCTAAAATATGAAATAATCCATACGTGTAAAAAAAATAAGAAACTAGTTTTCTTTCAAACGTCCAACAATAAAACTTATTCGAAATAACATTTGAAATTCAACGTTTAATACCAATGATCAAATGCCAAATCAAATCAAAATATTATGAAATCTTTAATGAAATTATTTGAAAACCAAACTTCGCTCACATTTGTTATTACTAAAACAAATTCAATTAACCAAGATAAAAATGCAAATTTTATAAATCATTTTAAGGAAGTAAGGTTCACTCCCTGTGATAGCCCTAGCTTCGATCCTCCGCCGGATCGTCACGAACCACGGTCGTCTCGCCTTTAAAATAAACAATCGACTAAATATAATTAGTTCCAACACAAGGCACTTAAATATAAATGTGTGCTTAACTTAACGTCACACCCAACACTCGTTCTAACTCGACGATTTACGACGTTCAAAATTAAACTTATGGACAACTTCGGCTTCTCCAATCACAGTCACATAGACATGCTCAACAACCCACTCCATAAATGCCCAAAATCGTCCTTAATTCACGAATGGCAGTGGGGGGTTTCGGAATCACATTCGGTGGCGCACAAAGTGGCTGCCCTTCACCAATTTTTAGCCAAAAATTGTAAAATTTCTCAACCCAATCAATCCTTCAATCTTAAACCATACTAGAGGTTCCTAGGGATGAAATTTGCTAAACAATACAACAAGAATAGCCCTCTAACCAAAAAATTTAAAGGAAACCCGAAATGGCTTCAAAAATCCAGATATTTCAAATTCTTAATTACTCAAAATTAATCAACCAAAGCTTAAGAGAATGAAAACCCAGAGAAAGAGGAACGAAACCCACCTAGGAATGAGGTGATTGGCGCCGGAAAACTGGTCGGAGAAGGAAGAGAAGCCGGCGGTCAACACTCCCCTTTCCGGGCTGGATTCGCGTGCAGGGGTGGCTGGGTTGGCTGGAGGAATGGCTGGGAGAAGTGGTCGGCGTCGGGAAGGCTCGCCGGAGGTCTCAGGTGGCCAGAATGGCCGGCGACTACAGGCGGTGGCAAAANGATCTAATTGCACTTCACGCTCCAAATTTTTGATAATTCAATCAATCTTTCTTGGGCGAAAGAGAGGATATCTCGATCGGGGAAGAGAACGGGGAAATACCATATGACCCAATATATCTGACAAGTCGCACTATACGTCAATCCACAATGCATCTTCCTCTCCAGGACTTCGAAAAGGTACTCTTGGAACACCAATAGGCATTAAATAAAATAAAAATTAAGTACTATATCGCACTTTGATGTGAAAGCGTAACAATGGGTTTATTGTCCTAATAATATCGGGAAAAAAAATCTGATTTTTAAACCCAATTCGTCATTTTACGAAATTGCCCCTCGCTTCAAACGCCCATATCTTTCAAATTGTAACTCGGATCAAAGCGTGGTACGTGTCTATGAACTCAGGGGATCGAAACCTATCTAACGGACCCAAAGTCAAAGTCGAAAACCCATTTATTTTAAAAGTCAATTTTGGGTCAAGCTTAAATTAAAACAAAAATAAATATTTAAATCAAAACCCTTTTTATTTTCCAAATAAATCTCATAATCTTTAAAATGCAATTCCACACCTTAAAAAAAATCTCTTAAAAACATAGTTAAATAAAAAAAATTTAAATTTCTAGTAAAATTTGGGTCGGGTCGTTACAGGCCGGCCGGCCTGTCCTCTGAGATCGGCACTTCATCCTAATTCTCGGCTTGGAGAAGTCGGGAAGAAGTGTTCGAATTGGCCGTGAAGTCGAAAGTTTCTGCCCTTGGCCATCTACCAAAATCGGCGATGGAGTCAAGTTCTTGAGAGTTCGGCAGTTGACCCTTCTGTTTTATGGAAGTGGCGTAACAAGACCGAGCCGAACACTGGTCTCCCTATATGATTATGCATTTATCGTCCATGGGACACTTGATGAGCAGATTGGCGTAGTGGACGATGCAATCCAGATCAACCAAAACTGGTATTCCCAAGATAATGTTGTAGGCTGACGGTCGCTTGACGGCGATAAAGTATGTCATGCAAGTCTTCTTAATCGGTCCTTTCCTGAGTGAGAGGGAAAGGTAAATATGTACGAGGGGTCTGACTACTTCCCCTCCGAATCTAATCAGAGTTGGTGTATCAATTTCTAATTTGTCATCGTTTATCCCAATCTGTTCGAATGCAGAGTGGTAGAGGATGTTGACTGAACTTCCCTCATCAACGAAGAAACCGGCAATGGTAGTCCCTGCCACCTCAACAACTATGACGACTGGGTCATAATGCGGGAAAATGATCTTGTTGGACTCATTAGGTTCGAAGATGACCGGGGCCCAGTCCTTCTATTGCCCTTTGGATGTGCTGGGCTGACCCACTTGAATTGAAGGGATTCATGGGCCTGGGTTGCCTGTCTGAATTGGTGAGTGTTGGTGAGTCTTTTCGGAGAGGCCTTTGGTACTTTTAGACCTCCGGTCACGAATTGGTTGATCTTACCCGCTCGAGCAAGAGTTTCTATTCCGTCGCGAAGAGCATAACAATCATTCGTGACGTGACCGTGGTTGGAGTGATACTTACAGAAGATGCCCTTTTTGATCTGATCTAGGGGTGCACCCTTGATCTTCCTTGAAGCTGGAAGTTGGTCTTTGATTTTGAAGAAGATCGTCTCCAAACTGGCATTCAAAGGGGTATACTTCGTGTATTGGACATACTTAGGTCCTTTGCCAAGAAGCTGACGTGGTTCATCAGTCCTAGCTTTTTTGGTTTGGACCTGTGGATTAGGGCTTATGACTTCCCCCTCCTTCCTTTTGACCAATGCTGGCTTGGATTTTTGAGTGCTTCCACCTAGCATCCCATTCTTCTTCCTGTGCCCATTTGGTGGCTTCAGCGGAGAGCTCGTCATAGGTGGAAGGAGGATTCCTCATGAGATGGGAGCGAAGTCCACCAATAAGTAGACCTTGCATAAGGACATTTTTGGCTGATCGGTTGTCGCAATCGTCACACTTCGTATATTCTATATTGAAGCGGATTAGGTAGGTTTTAAGACTTTCTCTTTCTTGTTGTTTGATTAATGACATGTCATTCAGGTTGTAGAGTCATTCGGATACAACTTGATACCTTTTTAGAAAGGCTCTTCGAAGGTCGGGGAAAGAATCAATGGAGTTCGGCTGGAGAGTTCGGAACCATCCCCGAGCCGATCCCTTTAAGGTTGAAGGGAAGATCCTACACTTGGTGGCTTCAGATGCTTGACGAGCTTTCATGGCGTATCTGAAGCTGTCAAGATGATCATAAGAATCCTTGGTTCGGTCGTATTGGTCCATCTTAGGGGGTTTGGTATCCCTAGAGATTTCAGCATCCATGATCCTGCTGGTATACGGAAAATGAAGTTTTTTCCTGTGGTCGTTTCTACCAGTATATCCCCTCAAGATTCCTACTTTACATGATAGTGATTATTTGAGGGAAGAACTTAACACTCGTGACGATGAGCACTATGGCTAAAAGTGATCTTCCCACAAACGGCGCCAATCTGTTGATGCAAAAATCTGTAAGAGAGACGCAACAACTTAAGGTGAATGATCTAGCTGATTAGAAGCCTTGTTGGATGATGAGTTGGATGTTGATTCGAGATGATCAAGATTTGTTGAATTGCTGGTTGAAGCTGATGAAATATTCTTGCACGAACACAAGATGAACGGAGAGGGACTGGTATGGTAACAGGCAAATACGCTCCGATGATGAAGTCAGTGAAGTGTATTTGAAGATGTTTGTGTAATAACAAGGAAAGACAAATGATGAACTTGGGAGAATATGAAGAACAAGGTAAGATCTTCTGAGATATTCTCAACTGGTTGTGTGTTCTTTTAGGTGGTCTTTAAGACTTTCTCTTTCTCTTGGAGTTTATTCGATTTCAGAAGATCGATGAAGGATGATTTAGCCCCTGACGGGCACCTTTTGGAGGAGTCTAAG
Source organism: Dryas drummondii (assembly GCA_003254865.1). Lineage (NCBI taxonomy): Eukaryota > Viridiplantae > Streptophyta > Magnoliopsida > Rosales > Rosaceae > Dryas > Dryas drummondii. Next base: position 530,637 of record QANW01009069.1, on the reverse strand, counting down.
AGAGTTTTTGATTCAATTGTTTGAGGTTTTCTATATTTACGTGTCTAGAATTGTAATGAGACAGCACATGCATACTCTTACCTGATTTGTTTTACATGGTAAATCTTATTAGTTGGGTGGGGGAAGCTTATAACAACCCGACCCAAATTTCATTAGAAATTTGAAATTTTATTTGTTGTAAATTTAAGAAGTACAAAAGAAAGTTGAGTTGTAGGATCCCAGAAAATTTTTTTCAAAATTAATTTGGAGACTAAATATATGTTTGGAGATTCTTGGAAAGTTATTTGAGGTGATAAGGATTTTTGGTGAATTAATTTAAGTTATTAAGGATATTTTGGACTTATGGATAAATATTTGGAAATATTTAAATTAAATATAATAATTTTCGGAACCCAAAGTTTGAAATTGAGGCAATAGAAAAGTAGTACAAGTCAGAGAGGAGTCCATAGGTGTTAAAAATTGATCATATAAATGCAACGGAATTTATATTATATATGCTCATGCTTTGGATTGAGATATGATGCAATAATACCATGATTTAAAAAGTGGATTCATACCTCATTCTCTTGATTGGAAGCCAACCAAAGTGAGAATCTACAAGCTCTCCGCCAATTGGTCCTTCTAGTCACACAAGTGTGTATGACCACTAATATATAAGTCCACGCTAGGAAAGAGATGAAGGGATGAACTTGTTGGAGAATGAGAGTGCTAGCTCTCTTCTCACAAGTATGCATGACCTTTGAGAAATATAAAGAATGTAGAATGATTTTTACTGGGGCTTCTCTCGTACTGACTACTTGACTTGGGCCATTATTTATAGACTTGAGTGAAAAACTATTTTACACTAAAGCGGGGCCGGCCATCCTAGCTAATCTTATGGACCAAGTTTGTTGGTCAATTTGACTACATAATTAGCTTTTAATTAAATAATTAATTTATAATCCCATCACTCTATTTCTTCAGTAAATTAGTAAAAAGCATTTTAGAGCCCTTTGTTAAAAAAGAAACTCATATTAATTGTAATGAGAAACCCATCTTGTGATACAATCTATCAACGTTATCCATCTTTCGGAAGAAAGTTTGTTAATATTTCTCTTATTTTAATGAGAAACAATATTTTGACAATTAGTTCTAGTTCTAAATTCAACATTATAAATAAAAAAATTGAACGCTAGCTTCTAAAGAATTAATAACTCCTAAAATTTCGAGGGATGCTTGGTGAGACTCCGAATGGACCAACAGATTTAATTGATCAATTTCTATAGGCTGATCGGCGTTGAGAGGACTAGAAAATAGACATATGTGAGTGTTTTCATTTTTTGTTATTTGATTTTGTAGTAGTGGCGGAATTATGCGCAACGCCAGTATTTTTTTATGTTCTTTATAATTTTTTCATGGCATTTTATATATATTGATAGCAATGAAGTTGTATGTGACGCTCATATTTATTAATAATATTTTTTTGGGATTTATTTATTAATAATATTTTATATTTTAATTTAATATTAATATCAAATAAATATCATATGCAACAAAACGAAAAAAAGCAAGTTATGTAGGTCTGGATTTTCCAACATTATACAAAAATATATATAATTTTTCAGATTATTTTAAATTTAACTTATAATAATAATAGAGGCGAATGCTAAGTGCCTCTAAAATAATCCAAACTTAATCACATAATTAATATGAGGCAAATACTAAAGTGCCCCTATATAATTTTGGGATTATTTAAATTTAATTTATAGTAATAATAGAGGCAAATGCTAAGTGCCTCTAAAATAATCCAAACTTAATCAAAGAATTAATATGAGGTGGATACTAAAGTGCCCCTATAATTTTTTTGAATTAATTTAGGATAGTTGTTATCTGCTCTTAATTAATTTTCAAATAAAGTAGGGGCACACTACAAGAATATTGTCAATAGATATCACCTATTTTATATCAGATTTGAATGTGACTGATATTATAAAACTTATAATATCAGATAATTTTTTAGCTGATTTCTAAACTCTATTAGATATCACATGGTTTTTTTCAACTGATATATAATATTTTCATTTTTCTAAGAACTTATAAAGACATCAGTATAAATTGTTAACTGATATCTTAAAACAACACTTATAATTTTTTATTCTAACACTGATATGTAATGTATTTTTTCTAACTTAAATTTTTTTGTCCTACTCCCAAGTCCCAACACTTAGACATATACAGATATACTAAAAATTAAAAACCTAGGTCTATCTCTCAGCTCACTTCTCTCTCTCTCTCGCCGTCGCCTCCTCCTCCTGCCCCTTCTCCCTCTGGTCTCCGTCTCCTCCAACACCCAGCCAAGGACCCGATTCGAACCCTAAATGTGTCAAACCCATTTCCAGCGATCCATCGTTTCAGACTCGATCTCACTCTGAGTCTCTCAAAGCTCAGACACGCCCCCGCGTACGCCTCCCTAATCTGCTCGCTCGATCTACCCAGTCGCCAGTGGCGGCCATTGCCTTGGTCGCTGGTGAAGCATCACCCCTTCTCCGACTTTGGGTTGCGGCGTCGATTGGAGGTTCGAAAAGTATGTGGGTTTCCATTCTCTGTCTTCTAATTCTGTTAGTTTAGGTTTCTAAATTTCTTCAATTTAAAGGGATTTCTTAAAGTTAGGGTATATATTCCTTAAATTTCCGAGATCATGGGGCACGATTGAGGTTAGGGAAATTACTTCCTTCGGTTTTTCTTCAATTTGAAGGTTTTAATATTTATCAGTTCCATGAATTTCCCACATCAATTTTGGGTATGAAAACGGGGTTGTGGCTTGGTTTCTGTGGCTGGGTTTTTGGGATGGGTATGTGGCTTAGAGTAGTTTCCTGTGGATTTTGGTTGTCATGCCTGAACCACCTGCTGAATCGGTAGCTTGGGTTCGTGGGGCAGCAAAGTGAAGAGACNGCCTGAACCACCTGCTGAATCGGTAGCTTGGGTTCGTGGGGCAGCAAAAGTGAAGAGACTTGCTCTTCCTGTAAGCTTACTTGTCGGAATTACTGCTATCTCAGGAGCATTTGTTGCAGGAAATGATGCTGTATGTAATTCACAATTTGTTTTCTTGCCTTTTACATTTAACTAAATGGATGATATGTGGTTTTTGCTGAGTAATTTATTATAAATATGCTTATATGTGGATTTCCAGGGGCATGCTTATAATACTTTTCCAAAGATGGGGGACACATGGATCCCCGAGGATGTTTTTGACATGAAGCCACTAATCCGGAACTTTTTTGAGAATACATCTACTGTGCAGGTATCTTCACTGACCAAAGATTATATTCTAGCGATTAGAATCTTAACATTGCTATATGTTAGCACTAAGGTTGCTTTTATAATAATAAGAAAAGTTAAAATATTACAATAAAAAGAAGTGAACAATTGGGAAGAGGTATTATTTCAAGTTTTTCCTTCGCTAACAAAACTGTTGAATATATTAATTGTCATCAAATCATTACCTTTGGGCACATAATTTAGCCCCTGAGCCTATATTTTCTTAAGGTGACTATGCTTTTTAAAATTTTGGAATTCCTATGTCTTATATACTGTATTGGCTTCTTGAAGATGAAATGTATATATATTACTATATTAGCATTTTATAATTCATAGCTTCACATCTATATTTCCCTATTTGTAGCTTGACCATCGGATCCTTGCCATTGCAACTTTATGTTCAATTGGCACTTTATGGTGGTCAACAAAGAAGTTTGACATACATCCTGCAGTTCGATCTTTGATTGGAGCTACTGTTGGCATGGCTGGCCTTCAGGTATAAAAGCTTTCTAATTTTCCATTCATTTTTTTTTCTCTTCGTATATCTAGAGACTAGAAACATGGTTCTCCTTTGCGATTAATTTAATTAGTCTGATCAGGTTGGTTTAACATTAATTTAATAGTGTTTACAACAAGGAAAATCAAATAATCTTGAGGGTTGATGTTCTTGAGGCATTGTTAAGGTACAATTATATACCCTGTATTTGGTTTATTTTGTTCTCTCTAATGGGATATAATGTGTGTGAGGTTTTGGTTTCTCATTGCCTGACATGTATATAGGTTTGGCATAAGTCCAAAGTGTTTATTCTCAGACTAGTTTCTTGATGGAGTGTCTAACAAAAGTCTTCTAGGCTTCTATGTGTTCAGTAGTTCTATTGGCACTGTTGTATTCTATTGGAAAACAATGCCATGCAAACTTTATGGATAAGGTTCAGCATCTTTCTTTTCTTTCTCTGTGGAATACTTGGACCTATTATGCCAACTTGTATTAGTCTTTTTCTTTTCTTTCCTTTTTTTTTTTTCCAAGGTCATCTGCTCCTTGTGCAACACAGAACAAGATGTAAGCCTTCTTTTTAAAAATTCTGATAATAGTAACAGTAATTATAATTCAAGGATGGTGTTAATGACTACAGAAGTTCTGATATTCATTCAGGTCCAACAGCACTGTACCCAATGTGGGGTTTGCATGGGAAACTCTTTTTGCTCCAAATGCAAGTTTTTTGATGATGATGTAAGCTTCTGAGTTCTTGTTTATGAAAAAAAGAGAGCTTATTGAGTTCAGCTTATCTCATATATATAAAGCCCTGTTTTTAGTTCATTTGTTTTGGAAATCCATTTTGTTTTGCTAGGTTTCAAAAAATCAGTACCATTGCGACAAATGTGGTATCTGCAGGTTAAACTCTTTCTGCACTTTTTCGTTGTTCCTTTTTATTATTGTTTGCCTGTTTTTTTTACTTTTATTTTGATTTAGATTTTTAGGAATTACCTTTCATTACCTTACTTCTAGTAAAGATTCTTCATTGATAAAACACTTGCATGTGCCTAAATTTGTTTTACTTGGTATTACAGAACTGGAGGTGAGGATACTTTTTTCCACTGTGACAAGTGTGGTAAGACGTTAACCCCCCCACCTTTTCTTTACTTCTTTGAAATCGTTTTAATTATGCCTTTTTCAATAATCTAAATTGGAATGTCTCTATCTGTGATTTAGGATGTTGTTACTCAACAGTGTTGAAGGATTCACACAATTGTGTGGAAAATGCAATGCATCACAATTGCCCTTTTGTTTGTTCTTTCCTGGCTTGGTCCCTCTTTAATGAATCTCTTCACACTTGCCCAAAAAAAAAAATATATCAAAAGAAAAGTCTTCAATCTCACTCATTAAATATTTCAAGGATACACTTGACTGTCCTTTAATGTTCTTTTTGTTGCTGCTTCTCTTCTTTTCATGGGTAATCTATGGAGTTGTCCTGTGAAGAATTAGAGGGCCTTATCACTTTTTTATGAAAGTGGCTTGTAGAAATTTAGGTTTTCATTAGATCAATGCTCTTTTGTATGTGTAATAACAAAGCAATTCTACTAACAGATTGATAGTTTTCCAAATTATTACTAAATCACAAGTGTAAGTGCTATATTAGATGTCATAAAAAACATGGTCCATGTCTCTGTTAACCTTGTGTGGTTTTGTCAATTAATCTATGATTTTGGATACTTGAACCAGCTGCATGGCCCAAGATTGTATTGCCTTTATGTTGTTCATACATTTGGATTGAATACTTGGAGTATGAAGTGTAATGCAATTGAATCTAATCTGATATGCCTTTTGTCCTTTTAAGTGGTTCATTAAGTAATGTATACGTACTGCCCAAATTTGTGACTAAGTTCAACTTGAAGAAACTGCATCTTTGTGCCCTTTTAATTAAGTTCAGGTTACCAATTGGTCCAAACTGCAGCTGGAGTAAAAAGGCAACCTTATTTATTCTTTATGCATGTTTAGTTGAAAATTGAGATGAATAAGGCATGCATGTAGTCAGTATATAGGACTTGTGAGATCAATGAATTTGTGGTTAAATTTGAGAATATATATTCCTTTGATGTTTTCAGTGGTCCAATATGAAGATCAAGCGAAGCGGATACACACAAGATCAAATAGATGAGGTGCGGGTGGAATATATGGGGAGATTTGTGAACTTCAATTATCTTGAGACCGACAAGTTGGTAGGTGGTGTACGTTTGCCTTTTTTGTGGATAGAATTTGCTGTCGAGCATGTTCATATTTTGCAAAGCATGGAAGAAGATTGAAGATTGGTGCTTTTAATTAGAATACATGCTGCCATGCCAATATTTTGTAAATGGTGGCAAAAGTTAGAACTAGCTAGAGACATAGTGCTGATTTGCAGATTAATTAGCCTAGGTGCTGCCATGCTAATATTTTGTACATGTGGGCAGCTTTAATTTGGTATATTACAACTTGTGTTTTGGTTTTGTAAAGGTCTTCACAAGCATGTTTTGGTTATCTTATTAGATATTTGTACTGTAAACCTTTTGGGGCAGCTTTGAATATTGTTATTGGTAATTATTGAAATATATATATGGAATGAGAATGAAAGATTTTGTGTCTGCATAAATTTCTGGCCATTTCAATTTACTGGCTCAAATTTATGTATTGATATCCTTTTTAGGTGAAAAAAAACTGATATATAATGTATATAACAACTGGTCTAAGGATGTTTTGATATCAGTTTTGGACTAATAATTGATATTTTATAACGCTTTGATATCAGGTTCTTTCTCAAATCTGATATAAAAACAATATTTAGATATCAGGATCTATTCCATACCTGATATTGATATCAAGATTATATATATCAGATTCTACTATAGACCTGATATTGATACTATAGTTTTATATCATATTCTACCTCAAACCTGATATTGATATCGGGTTATATGTCAGTATTAGTATCCAATACGATATCTATTGACCAATCCTGTTGATACTTGGATTTTATAGATATCAGAAATAATATCAAATTGGATATCCATTTCGTATTTAGGATATCAGGTTGAAAAAGAAAAATGATATATAAACAATGTTTACATATCAGTTTAAAACTGATATCTAAAATGTGAACATTCGATATCACGACGCGCTATATCAGACGGCTACCCAAATAGATATCAGTCCACGACTGATATCTATCGACATTTTTGTTGTAGTGGCAATTATTATTCGCTCCCGCGCATTAAATTAATCCGGTTATAATTAAAGGTAGCGTTGTATAAATATCCGCCCCTATTTGTCATTGGGGCAGTTAGATAGTGACATCCGCCACTAATATTAATTAGCGACGGTCGCAATAGGGTCGTTTATTATTTCCGCCTCTCCGACCGCCCCTACCTATGCCATCTTGGAGCGTTTTTCTGCCCCTACTATTTTTTGTATGTGCGAATCTTTTCTGCCCCTATATCCTATATTTCTCTTAGTGTTCTAAATCTGTTGAAGGTAATTTTGCTATTTGATCATTAAATTTTTCTGATGCATATCTACATATTTGCTCTGTGCTTTTTGGTGATTCCTTGCTAGGTCTTTGAAAAAGTATATATACATGTCCATCCTAATGCTAATGCATCTGTTTCTACTATTATAACAGATGCATTAGCATTAGCATTAGGATGGACATGTATATGTTAGCATTACTATTTTATAATAATTTTCTAATGGAAATACTAAGGGTACGTTGAAGCTGTTGTACTTCTTGTTCAATTTGTTGTACTATTTTAATATCTTATGTGTTAAAATATTTTTGTCAGATTTTGCTTGTTTTACCATGCAAAACTACTAGTGTACGTGCACAAAATCATGCATTCAACAATCTTAGCAAGTTCATTCAGACACCACGTTGAAGAAACAGAGTAATTTCTTGAAAAAATGACGACTGAAATTCTTGATTCATCAATTGTTTTAAGGAGTTCTGGCGACAATAATACAAAACCAATTGCAACTCTAAAAGTGTGGATATTCCTTTCAGACGCAAAGCTGTGTATATATAAATGGTCCGTGAAACTTTTGCGAGTGTCCTCACCTCTAAAACTCAAGAACACGTGATACCGCAGTGGAAGAGAAGGTGGTGAAGAGATTTGGGTGGTCATGTTACTAAAGAGTATTAATTAATTTGCACACCCAGCTGGGAATGAATAAAGATGGTTAGACTTACTTCGTACAAGCTAGCCATCAGTCTTGGACCAATTTCTGATTCAAATAGGAACACAAAGAAGACAAGGTCAATGTAAACGGAAGAAGGAGCACCTAAACATGTTTAATAATTAAGAGGCCATGTTATCTCGATTTGTCTTATAATGACTGAAGGCTGACCCGTAGCAAGTTGATAAAATAAAATCAATTAATATATAACATTGAGATCAACATCCACCAATCATAAAACATCCAACTAATTATTTTCTATTCATTCCAGCTAGCAAAACATTTTCTGAGGAGGTAGTTAGGACGAAACAACTCTGGTCTTTTTTTTTTGGTCAATGAAACAACTCTGGTCTAAATCTTGCAATCCCACACCAAGATTTGTGTCAAGACGCCACATGGCTTGCGTCAGATAGCTTGCGCCTGGTGCATAGAAATATCGCTGCACGTCAAGTGGGGCAACAAGTGGCGGAGCCAGAAAAGTTAAACAATGGAGGCACTTAGAACAAACAATAAGCGCGCTACATTTTTTTAAGTAACAATTCAAGCTATTTTTCTATCTTATTAGAAAGCTTCTTAATTTTATACTCTCTTTAATATTAAATTTGTTACATAAGTAAATATTAATCAAAGAGAAAAAGAATGTATGTTCACACTCAAAGTAAAAGAAAGGTTTGAAATTAAGAATTAACATGAGAGTAAGAGAGAGAGTGAGAGAAAAAAATACGAGGAAGACACTTGACAGAGTGGGCACTTAGAGCTAAATTTTATAGCAAATTATAAATAAATTAATAAATAATTTGTAAATTACATATTAGTCAATATATAATTTGGTATTCCTTAATAGTCAATTGCATATTATCATAAATTACATAACTATCAATAGCCCAACCCATTGCTTTAGTTAATTTAAATATTTATTATGTACAATTATTATTTTGCCCTTTTGTTATTATTTTTTTTTTTGCACAAGGAATATTACGCCTCTCTCTTCCTCTCTCTCTCTCTCTCTCTTCTCTCTCTCTCTCTCTCTCTCTCTCTCTCTCTCTCTCTCTCTCTATTTGTCTTCCCACTTCCTTCACCTCGCTGCCTCCATTGTCGAAGGGCTACAGAGTCACTGTCAGTGACAACGACATTGACAACGATCTCTGTCACACCTAGTGAAGCATGTCCATGAGCTTCGTGGAGTAGATTGAGCTCCGTTTGGTTGTCGAGAAACCATAGGAAAGGAAAAGAAAATGAAAGTTAGGGCTCAATTTTTCGTTTTCTCTTCCTATTATTTCTCAGAAAGCAATTGGAATTCTAGATTCAGTAAGGGCCTGATCTTTGTGTTCAGCGAGGTTTTAATTTTTTTATTTTGCTGTAAATTCTAGATTTAGAGCTCAATTTCAATTTTTTTGGTTAGGTTTTCAATTGATTGTCTTATAGCAAGCATATTATATATGTATTTTTTGTGCCTAATTTTGTGGATTTCGTGATGGTTATGTTATGTATGTGACTGTTGGAGTTAGATCTAGAATGAGCTCATAATCCATAATTTCTATGCACGATTTCTCAGATACACACGGTTCGACAATGTCTGTTTTAAATTGTTTACTCTCTGACAATATATGTTTCATTTAGTATATAACTTTGATTTGCTTTGTTTTGTTATTTTGATTTTAAATTCAATTTATCTTTAATTTGTGTTTATAGGGGTGGTGTTGGGTGTAGAATTTGCATGTCGAAGCTTATAAACTTTGCAAATATTGTCTGTTAGTTTAACCTTTGGTGACTATCATACAATATCCATTTTATTTAGTTTATAATTTAGTTTTGTTATTTTGATTTTAGGTTATGTTTTTCTTGGTTTAGAATTTATATATTATAACGGTGTAGAATTGAGGCTTATGGTTAAATGTGGGGTTTAGGGCATATAATTGGGTTTAGGGTTATAAATTTGTTTTTTGGGAACTTTTACTTTAGGTTATTGTTTTCAAACACTGTCATACAGTCATTGTTTGGTTTTTTATATAGTCATGGATTGTTATTAGTGTCATAGGATTTTTCAGTGTTTGTTTGCACATGCAATTACTGAATTAATTCTTGATAGGAAAAATTTTAGCAAAAGGACTCGACTTTTACCCATTTTTTCAGTTGAGGATGCGATATTCAAAGTGTTCCAATTAAGGACTCCAAACTTACTTAAGCATCAATCAAGGACTCTTCGTCAAATCTGTCAAAACATCCGTTAAAAATTGATCATGTGACTTGCACGTGATCAATTTTTAGGGGCAAATTTGTCCTCTCCATTAACAAATAATTCTAAAAGAATTAAAAAAAGGAATTAAAGAAAAAAAAAAGGCAGGGAGGATGCAGAACCCTACCCCAGCCTAGCCCAGCCCAACCCCGACCTTCCTCACCTCCACCCCACCTCCTTCCCCCACTCCGGCTGTCGACCCCTCCCTCCGCGCCGGCGATCAGCGACTCCGTTCCCGCTTGCACCGCTCTCTCCCCTCTACTACATCTCTCTCTTCCTCTCTATCTTTTGCTCTCTCTCTCTCTCTCTCTCCTTTTCTCTCTTTCTTACTTGGTGTTCTTCACCCAATAATGGTGATGAATTAAGCCATTGATTACAGAGAAAAAATGTAAATGGCAATTGATAAAGACAAAATTGCAACCCAGAAAAGTAAGAAAAAGAAAAAAATCCCCCGCTTCAAGAATTATACAAGATCAGAGACAAAATATAAATAAAACCCAGAAATTGACAATGAAATCTAGCTTAAATAAAAACCCCTTTCAAGAATCAAATCCCTTGCTACAATTTCAATGCACACAGAGTGAGAGACAATTCAAGAATCAAATCCCTTGCTGCAATTTCTAGCCAAAACTTATAGCAGAGTAACATTCATATAACAAAAAGGAAAAAAAAAAAAAAAAAACCAAAATCCTAAATCGTCAGGTAGTACAAATGAAACCCAATCTCCACTTCACGAATAAGAAATCAAAACCTATGAGAAAAAAAAAAACAATCCTAAATCCAAACCCTCCATAGTTATCACAAGAAGATCTAGCTCTTAAAAAATAATAATAATAATAAATAAACCCAGAAAAATAAAACAAACCTTAAGAACTAACAATATCTGGTCGTGATTTTTTTGCTTTTAGAGAAGAAGAATGGAGCTCAGAGATGAGTGGGAAGAAGAAAAGTGTGAGGACCTTGTTCTTTTGGAGGTCTTCTCGGAGTTCGATTCTGGAGGCAGCGAAGTAAGAGAGAGGGAGAGGGAAAGTTGCATAGGGAGGTCATTGATCAGGGGGAGGAGACGAGTCGCAAACGCAGGAGGATTAGGTAGTTGATAGCCGGTGGCCGGAGAGTGTTAGACCCCTTTCAACCTTGACCCAAATATACAGAAGAAATGAAGAAGAAGATGGAAGGAAGAGCTGGAGACACAAAAGCTCTAGAGGATATACTCTTGATTTAATTCATAACTCCTTACAAGTAAAGAGCCGAGGGCTTATATCCTAATCCTAGGCTGCCAGCTGGCATTTACAATCAATTAAAAGATAACAGAAAAATAGTAAATGTAACTATATATGGTAAATGTGATTATAAGATCACAGCTTCGTAACAATTACCCTCCCTTTAATATAAACCTTGTCCTCAAGGTTGTTCAAAACCGGAAATTAGGGAATTTGCTGGTGAAGTCATCATAATCTTCCCATGTTGCATCTTCTACATTGAGTCCTTTCTAGTGAACAAGTGGTTGAGTACCTGCAGCATTTCCCTTCTTATAAATCCTTTTCTGTAACACAGCTTCAGCGGTTTCATGTAGAATTCCATCTTTTGTAATGCAAGGAAGTGTAGCAATTAGGATCACAACTGCACCAAGATGTTTCTTCAAACAACTGACATGAAAAACAGGATGTATCTTGGTTCCTGCAGGTAATTTCAACTTGTATGCTACCTTCCCAATCCTCTTAATGACTTCATAAGGACCATAGAACTTTGGGTGTAACTTGTGGAAAGAATGAGAAGCCAGAGATTGCAGTTGATAAGGAACCAACCTCAAATAAACGAAATCACCCACACTGAATTCTTTCTCAGTTCTGTGTTTGTTAGCTTGAGTCTCCATTCTTTCTTGAGCCACTTTCAAATTTATCTTGAGCATGGATATGATCTTGTCCCTCTCCATGAGTGTCTGTTCCACCAAATCCAACCTTGCAGACCCAACTTCATAAGAATTAACATGTGGTGGTGGATATCCATAGACCAGCTCAAATGGTGTTGCCTTTGCAGATGTATGGAAAGCAGTATTATAGCTCCATTATGCCCAGGCTAACCATTGGACCCATTTCTTAGGTTGATATCCTGCAAAACACCTTAAATAGGTTTCAAGGCATCTATTCACCACCTCAGTTTGCCCATCACTTTGAGGGTGATACCCTAAGCTCATGTTCAATTTAGAACCCCTGCAATTTAAATATTTCCTTCCAAAAAGCACTCACAAATATAGGGTCTCTGTCACTCACAATAGAGGATGGCATTCCATGGAGTTTGAAAACGTGATCAATAAAGACTTGAGCTACTATGACAGCTGTGAGTGGATGAGCCAAAGCAACAAAATGTGCATATTTTGTCAACCTGTCTACCACAACCAGAATCACTGATTTACCCTTGCATGATGGCAACCCAACTACGAAATTCGTGCTGATATCAGTTCAGACTTGGATTAGAATTTGTAAGGGTTGTAACAAGCCTGGATGTGCTATCGTTTCATACTTGTTCTGCTGGCATACTGAGCATTCTGCAACCCATTGTCTGATATCTTTTTTCATTCCCTGCCAATAAAAACCCCTCATAATTCTTTGATAGGTTTTGAGTACCCCAGGATGTCCTGCAGTGGGAGTAGTATTATGATCTTCAAAAATTTTAACCCTCCATGTTGATGTTGAACTAAGGACAATTCAAAATTGATACTTCAGAAACCCATTATCCACCTGAAATTTTCGCAATTTAGACTGTTGATCAGTACTTGCATCTATTGTAGCCAACTCTTGTAACTTGTTAATTGTCCATTCATCCTACTCCACATGTCTTCTTAGTTCATCCAGCCACCCAAAATAAGGGTAAGATATTGTTGTACATTCAAATTGACTACTTAGGGAAGTTTCTGCAAGTTGTTTAGCGCCATGAACTCTGGAGAGTTCATCTGCAACGACATTTTCAATACCATGCTTGTATTGTATCTCATAATCAAACCCAAGCAACTTAGCCACTCACTTATGTTGGAATGGAGTGTTAGCTCTTTGATTCAAAAAGAACTTCAAACTGTTGTGATTAGTTTTGATCACAAAATGTCTTCCTTGTAGATATCCTTTCCATTTTCTCACTGCATGCACAATACCAATGAGTTCTCTTTCATAAGTTGACAATGCTTGATTCCTAGGGCCCAGAGCTTGACTTGTAAAAGCTATTGGTCTGCCCTTTTGTTCTAAGACTGCCCCAATTCCAATACCTGAATCATCACACTCAATTTCAAAGGGTAAATTGAAATCCGGTAAAGCTAGAACTTGTGGTGAAACCATGATGTTCTTTAGATGTTGAAACGCTTTAGTTGCAACATCAGTCCAAAGAAACCCACCTTTCTTGGTTAATTGATATAAAGGCTGGCAAATCTTACCATATCCAGGTACAAACTTTCTGTAGTAACCTGTTAGCCCCAAAAATCTCCTTAACTCCTTGACTGTTGTGGGAATAGGCCAATCCACAATGGCTTGCAGCTTTGATGGGTCAGCTGTCACTCCCTCTCTAGACACAATGTGGCCCAGATATTCCACCTTGCTTTGACCAAAAGCACATTTTTGCTTTTTAACAAATTAGTTGATGTTGTTGGAGTATTTGCAAGGCCTGCTGTAAATGAGACAAGTGTTCTTCCCAACTCCTACTATAAATCAGTATATCATCAAAGAAAACTAATAGAAACTTTCTCAAAAATGGTCTAAACACATCATTCATAAGATTTTGGAAGGATGCAGGTGCATTGGTTAGCCCAAATGGCATGACCAAGAACTCATAGTGGCCCTCATGTGTTCTGAAAGCTGTTTTTTCCACATCTGTAGGATCCATCCTGATTTGGTGATAACCTGATCTCAAATCCAGCTTAGTGAAATACTTAGCACCATGCAATTCAACCAATAAGTTATCAATCAATGGTATGAGGTACTTATCTTTAATAGTGACTTGATAAAGCTCCCTGTAATCCATGCACATTCTTCATGTTCCTTCTTTCCTTTTTACCAACAGCACAGGGGACGAGAAAGAACTGTGACTTGCTTGTATAAACCCTGAACTCAACAACTCTTGTACTGCTTTCTCAATTTCAATTTTTTGAAGTGGGCCATAGTGATAGGGTTTGATACTAGGTGGTTTAGCTCTTAAATGAGAGGAATTTTGTGATCATGGGGTCTGTTTGGTGGTAAAGTAGTCGGGGTGTGAAAGACATCATCAAATTTTGACAAAACTTCTTTTAATTCCTCCAACTGCTTGGTGTTCAGATCACATGCTTCATTTTTGTCGGCTGCCATGGAATAAAGAAAGATTCCCAAGCTTGAAGAATGCAAAATTCTTTCAAGTTGTTGCAGAGTTGCTTCTTGTACCAAACGTGCTTGAGGTTGAGTGGTTTCTATTTTTTATCTTACTGCCTCCACACTAAACTCTATAGTTAGAAGCTGAAAATCGATCCTATGACACAAGGCTTATTGAGGATAACCATTGCAGTCCTAGTACCACATCACAGCCCCCAAGAGGTAAGGCAAAAAGACTGGAATCACACACATAATCACTCATAGAAAGAGTAGTGTTCAAACACCCCTTACTCTTAACTTGACCCTCATCTGCTATCAACACCTCAAACTCATTAGTGGGGTTCAATTTCCAACCAAACTTTTTGATCAACCTACAATCCACAAAGTTGTGAGTACTGCCAGAATCCAAAAGAATAGTTACAGGGCAATTTCTAATGAAACCTGCAACTTTCATGCTTATGATAGACTTCGTGGCCGTTGTACCATAAAAAACAGACTCACTAAGCTCCATTTGTTGTAATTGCCCGGAGGAATCAACCACAGTTTCTTCATCTGTTAATCGTTGATCCTCCACCTCCCAATTCACATATAGAACCAATAATTGTTTCTGATTACATCGATGACCCCGTGTATATTTTTCTTCACAGAAAAAACAAAGTCCCTTAGACTTCTTCAATTGGACTTCCTCAGGTGTCAATTTTTTGAACAAGAGTAACCCAGTAGGCTTAACATTATTACTAGGTGGTGGTAAGATAGCTAATGGTTTTGCAGCAGAGCCAGGACCTGGAACTGGTGAGGGTTTAACTATAGACTTAAGTTCACTCAACTTAGCATCAATTTGAGCAGCTATAGCAATTGCCTCATGAACATTCGAAGGACGCAGCAACTTAACATCAAATTTTAATTCCTTCTTGAAGCCTCCCAGAAAACAACTCTTAAGTAAAATAGGTCAAATTTCTCTAGTACGATTTGTCAATCGGTGATATTCAATAACATAATCCTTTAGAGTACCTGTTTGCTTCAGTTTGAAAAGAGCCTCAGCACTATCATCAAATTCCGATGGCCCAAATTCTCTGCAAAAGGCACGAGTGAAATCCTCCCAACGTGGGGTCGTCGCTAGGCAATCCATCCAACGAAACCACTGTAGTGTGTCGTTCTCGAGATGAAAAGAGACGGTGACCACTTTTTGATGCTCCTGCGTGTTGTAGAGAGAAAACAATTGCTCCGCTCTGTAGATCCAAGCTAATGGATCATCCCCATCGGAAAAACGAGGAAAATCGATTCGTTTTGGCAATGGTTGACGCTGCGCACCTCCCCAACTCCCATCGAGACGACAGCGACGACAATAACGACCATCGATGGTCTCAGCTGCATCCTCGACGTTTGATCCACCATCGCCGCACTGGGTAAAATACACACTGAGTTTGGCATCACCAGTGGCTGGAAGTGAATCCGTCAAGGATTTAAGCTCGGTAGTGAAAGCGGTGATGGAAGTTTCAACGGCGGTCAGACGAGCGTCCATGTGCTTCGCGCGCGTGAGATAGCGGGGCATACACAGGAAGGGAACAAGGATCAAATAGATGGATTCGATACCAAATGTTAGACCCATTTCAACCTTGACCCAAATATACAGAAGAAATGAAGAAGAAGATGGAAGGAAGAGCTGGAGACACAAAAGCTCTAGATGATATACTCTTGATTTAATTCATAACTCCTTACAAGTAAAGTGCCGAGGGCTTATATCCCAATCCTAGGCTGCCAGCTGGCATTTACAATCAATTAAAAGATAACAAAAAAATAGTAAATGTAACTATATATGGTAATTGATTTATGTTCTTGATTTCTTTTTATGTTCTTGATTTTTTTTGTCTGTTCTTGATTTTAAGTTAATTGGTTATTTGATTTTTTTTTTTCTGGGTTTGACTTAGATTCAAAAGAAAATACAAAAATGCCCTTTTCTTTCAAGCACGTGCAGGTCACATCACATTTTTAAACATACGTTATAGGAAAATTGATGGAGAGTCCTTGGTTGGTGCTTAAGTAAGTTTGGAGTCCTTAATTGAAATACTTTGAATGTCGCATCCTCAACTGAAAAAATGGGTAAAAGTTGAGTCTTTTTGCTAAAATTTTCCCTTCTTGATATATATAAAACTGTGCAGTATTGGTTTTGAATGTTCTTTAGTAGTGTCAGATAGCTTGCGCTTGGTGCATAGAAATATTGCATCAAATTAGGGTCTTCAGTAGGGTAGTCACTACATGCCAACTGGTGCAACAAGTGGCGGAACCAGAAAATTTAAACAATGGAGGCACTTAAACAAACAGGCTACTGTTTAATTAGAGCACCTCGCTTGTAAATTAAACAATCCTTACTTGTAAGACATCTAAATAACACTTCTAATTCAACAACCAATTTCAACCACAATTCAAAATCGGTCTCAAACCTACACCAAGTAACTTCTAATTTAATTAGAGCATAACTAATAAAGTTTACTGTCACGCCTCAATCCGGGTTTAAGAGTAAATCTATGATTAAAGAGTGAATCACATTCTAATTAAAGAGTGAAGCATAGTTGTCTAAACCTAAACCTTAATGTTGACCAGCCTGAGCAATTAGGATAAGAAACCTAGGAAACTTGGAGAAGGGATAAGGAAGGTGACCTAAGCATGGGNTCACATAAATTATGTCATAAAGAGAGAGAGAGAGAGAGAGAGAGAGAGAGAGAGAGAGAGAGAGAGAGAGAGTTAAAGGAGAGGAAGCTAGTTGCCAAAAGAAGAAGAGGACGTGCAGCCTATACTGCCTTTGAAGAAAACTTTGGTAAGAAGTCTGAAATCCTTTTTCCTAAGTTCTTGAGTATTAATTTTAGATTTTGGTAATGGTTGATTGGCTAGGGTTAACAGCATTACGAGAAATCCAAAGGGTACGTTACATGTTTTAAATTTTTGTTTGGCAGTTTTTCAATCTTCTGACCTCGTGCCTTGTTTTTAAATTCTGTATTGTTCTAGAAGGAATTTGGTTATGATGTTTTAGGGATTGAAACTAGACATCCTAATCTATATTTTGCGTCAATAAACACTTGAATCAAACATGTTATGGATTTATAGTGAATTTTGCAAGATATATTAAATGCTGCCACAGTTCTGCAGAATTTTCATTGAAAAAGTATTAGGTTTTTGTGCACAAAATTCTCTATGCTTAGAATTTAAACATGAAATTGTTACAGTAGGTTTTTTCAATTGGTTTCATTCAATTTGGTTCAATAAACACATAAATAGCATTTTTGACCACATAAACAATGTTTTGTCAAAATCATTTTTCTGGTGTGAGATTCCACTCTTCAAAAACCCTACTTGAACAACTCTAATGCTTTGAAAATTGTTATGCATGAATATTAACCTATTCACTAAATTTCTGTGAAAAGTCTTGTTCAAATGATTTTTGTACAACTTTATAAAAATGACAGAGCAAGCACTGCATTTTAGGCCTTTTTGAAAAAAATTGATTGGATGAAAAACTAAAATCCTTTGTTTTAATGGTTTTTGGCCTATACTCTTAGGCTGAGCAAGTCACATTCCATTCTACGTATAGATAATTCAGAATTTGAGTTGTCAAAACCTCAAGTTTTGAACAAAGAGGCTTAGAATTCAATTATGCAGAATCCCTCTTTTATTCATTTGACCTTGGTTTTGGTTTTAAACTTTTAAAAGAGTATTTTTAAATGATTTAGAACTTGTATGAAGTCAGTTGGTATTTAATTATGGATTTAGGAACTCGGATGCAAACCCTAAGTGCAAACCTGAGAAAACCCTAAGTCTGATTTATAAAGGCAAATTCTAATTTTATCATGCCTTGAACTAGGATACCGTTACCCCTATAAATCACGGCAGATTGCCGAAAGATTGCTCTGAACACTGGTAGTCCTTATTCTTGGAGGGGACTGAGGATTTCTTGGGAGCTGCTTTTGCAGAGCTTTCTGAGACGAGTAATCTCGGCGACCCTCCTTGAACTCCAAACAGCTCCTGACGCTTGGTCTCTCCTGAACTGGGGATTTTTGGCGTTAGATCCTTACTTTTTTCCTTTCTTCTCATAAGGGTGGATATCCCCTTCCGGCGTTGTCCCTCGAGTCTCCTCTGCCGGAATCCTCTCTACTTTGCTCGGCAAGAAATTGCACGAGGCTTCTCTTCATGCACCATTGGTACCTTTCTCTTATCTTCCCTAGTGGGTTTTTCTTTAATCCTCACAGATTCCTTTAGGAACTCCTCGAGTTTCACCTTGCATTTGCACCTTGTGCACAAGACGACTGGCCCTTCTGGCCGTGCTAGCACCTATTCTGCCTGCCCCCTGTGTGTGGTCAGGTCAGCCCTTGCCTTGGGATGGTTGTCCACCGGCTTTGGAACTCCCAGCAAAACCATGTTAATTGTTACTTCGCCGAAGGGTTGGTGTCGATCTTCATCTAAATCTTGTCTTTTTGAGGAAACTTCAACTTCTCTCTTCAATAAGTTTTTGGATGATATATTTCTCTGAAGGTTATGCATGCCACGGTGGCATGGGTATATTTGGCGTGATATTTGCAGAAGATCTTCCTGGCCAACTCCTGTAACGACCCGACCCAAATTTTCAAAGCTAATTTAAATTTTTATCTAACTATGTTTTTAAGAGATTTCTTTTAAAGGATGTGGAATTGTATTTTAAAGATTTTGAGATTTATTTGGAAAATAAAAAGGGTTTTGATTTAAATATTTATTTTTGTTTTAATTTGGGCTTGACCCAAAGTTGACTTTTAAAATAAATGGCCTTTTGATTTTGACTTTGGGTCCGTTATATAGGTTTCGACCCCACGATTTCATAGACACGTAGCACGCGTCGTTTCGAATTACGGTTTGAAAGATACGGACATGTGAAGTGAGGGGCAATTTTGTAAATTTATAAAAGTGGGTTTTAAATACCCAAAATCAGAAAAATTTTCTGATTTTTCTCTCTCTCTAGAATTGTCTAGTGACTTCTCTCTCTCCCCGCACTCTCTCTCTGTCTTCACTCCACCCCCACACCCTCTCCCCTGCGCGCACCACCCAGCCACCCCACTCACCATCACCGGCCACCCCTGGCCAGCCCCTGGCTCCGTCAAACATCCCCAGGCGCCGACCACCCCTCCCCCCGAGCCTACACTCTCTCTTTCCCCCGCAGACCATCTTCTCTCTTTTCCTCTGTGTGCGCGCGACACCATCATCAGAGGGCAGCTTCCGGCCATTTTCCCGGTGGCACGAGATCACTGACGTGACCCCCGTGAGCCGGCCGTCCTCCTTCGTGCCTCCCCTCGCTAGCCCGCCGCCCCTGTACGCAGCAACTCGCCGGAGAAAGCTAGTCAAGCCGCCGGCCATTTTGTCGATTTCGACCACTCCGGAGCTCCGATCACGAAATTAATTGGTGGGTTTTCTTTCTCTTTCATTGGGCTTCATTCTCCTAAGCTTAGGTTGATTAATTTTGAGTAATTTGGAATTTGAAATTTTAGGGTTTGATGCCATTTCGGGATTGTTTGGGTTTTCAGATTGGGGGGAATTATTCTCGTTGTTTTGTTTAGACATTTTCACCCCTAGGAATCTCAATCGACGTCTAAAATTGAAATGTATGAGTAGATTTTAGGAAATAAGGTATTTTAGCTAAATTTGGGCTTGGAGCCGCCACTTTGGGCGGCAATCGCAGTGGTCTCAAACACCCACTGTCATCTCTTGAATGTAGGATCATTTAGAGTCATTGTTGAGTTGGTTGTTGATCTTGGGTAGGTTGGAAGTGATTAGAGAAACTGAAAAGTGTTTCGGACCGTAATTGGAGACTAATTTTACGGTTTTGTTGTGCATTTTATAGGCGAGACGACCGTAGCTCGTGACGATCCGGCGAAGAATCGAAGCTAGGGCTATCACAGTGAGTGGACCTTGTTTCCTTAAATGATTTATGAAATTTGTGTTTTTTATTTTGATTAATTAAGTTTGATTTAGAAATAATATATGTGAGTGAACTTTGACCTTTCAAAAGAATTTTATGAAATTCCATCATTTTAATTATGTTAAGCATCTTGAGTCTGATTTGGGATTTAGTGAATAAATGTCGGATTTCGGTTTTTCAATTCCCTTTGTACATAAGTTTACAAATATGGTTTCACTTGACGGATTGTTTAAATTGATGAATATCTCTTGGAAAGGATGTTTACTTATGATTTTCTTCATATGGTTTATTAAATTTTTCGGTTTTCGATCGAAAAGAATTGGTTGGGTTTATACACTTTTATTTTAATTGGAATTATGCTATAAGTTATGGATTTAAAGTCTTCTTGTGAAAGTACAATGATATATGTTTTCGGTGGAAAAAGGATCTATGATTTTGGTTATGAAAAATGGTTTTCAAACCACCCTTGCAGTACCCTCCAGATTATCAGATATATAGGTCTTTGGGACCCATCACGGCACACATATAGGCTTTGGGCCGTGTGTCGGGATGCTTCGCCCTTTGGGGGCTGCTCTGCGTCCACGTACGACCAGGATTTGCCTGCACGTGCTGATTTTATTCACACGTGTGTATGGCCAGGGTATTGCCTGCCTGTGCAATGCAGGAATTCCGCACAGGTGTATGGCCAGGTTATTCAGGGTATATAGCATGGTGGAAAATGAATTTGGTTATTTTCAGAAATTATTAAATATGTTTT
Organism: Dryas drummondii; assembly: GCA_003254865.1. Taxonomy (NCBI): domain Eukaryota; kingdom Viridiplantae; phylum Streptophyta; class Magnoliopsida; order Rosales; family Rosaceae; genus Dryas; species Dryas drummondii. The sequence goes on along the minus strand of QANW01009069.1, from coordinate 509,379 downwards.
TAAGTGAGGGATTTCCTTTGAATTCTATCAAGGTTGTTGTTACGATGATTTACGGTTCGTTTGTTTTAAGAAATTGTTATCTTGAGAAATATATATTGTTTTATGGGATTTCTTAAGTTTAAATAAACTTTATGGTTTTAAACTGGGGGATTTCAAAGAGTGACGTGATCGAGGTTCTAGAGCTGAACGTGGTTTTGAAGGATTTTCTGAAAACATGAAGTTTACTTTAATTTTCGTTTCTATTAAACTGTCCACTCACTGAGTTTGTCTCACGGTTTATCTTGTTTGTCTTAAATTGTCCCCCCAGGTAGTAGCTTTGGTGGAGGTCGAGCCAATCACGTCGAGGCAGTCACATCCATATTCCTACTCGGACCAGTAGGGGCCATATAAATTTTTTGTAAAATTTCATTGTAATAGAATAGCAGCTCTGATAACCACTCTAAAATTTTAAGTTTGATTTTATGTGAAATTGTTGGATCTGAGACCCTTTTTGGTTGTGGTAGAGGTGGTTGCTGTTTAGAAGTGCTTTTCACAGGTTTTGAAATTTCTGGGTTAGTCCATTTTCAGGCGAGGTTCTGCCGAATTTTCGATAGGATTTTCCTTGATTTTGGATTCTCGCAGGACCTCTCCGGGTTTTAGGGTGGAATCCAGGAGCGGTCCTGTCAACTCCTCTTTTGATGGGACCACATGATTTGTTGGGAATTTGATCATCTTGTCGGCTCTCTTCTCGTCAAAAATTTGGTCTACCTTTGAAAAATCAAAACCATAGTGCTTAGTCACGTTCAATCTAAGGGTACTCCCTTAGGATTGATATGAGATTACTTGGCCGGTCACACCAGGCTTTTTCGCCGGGGGCTTCACCAATGCCGAGCACTTGTAAGGCTTGTCAATATTGATCTCGGCCAAAGTTATCTCAGCTTCTTCTTGAATTTGATCTTCATCCATGGCTTAAAAGTTCATGGGTGCTCTTTTTTGGAAATTATTCTTGGCCATGTTCTTCCTTTGGGCTTCTTCCTTCAACAGTGGCTCAAAGCGAGCCACTCGGTCAGCCAATTCGTATAAATCCTAGATGTTGGCACCATCTAGGCACTTCCTACATTCGAATATGTGCCAAGGCTGATTCCTTTTCCCTCTGAAAGAGTCGTGCAAGGTCTGCGACAGACACCTCCTCTTCGTAGTGGTGGAATTGCTCATGGAATGCATTCTCCAACTCCCTCCAGCTTCCAATTGAGTATGGTCGTAGGTGCATGAACCATTTGAACGTGATGCCAGTAAGGGAAGACACAAAGAGATGCATTTTCAAGAATTCTCCTCTCTAATGCTCGCCACATTGGGCTGTAAATCTTTCAATATGTTCAATTGATGACACCTGGTCATCTTTGCCAGAGAAACATGTAAAATCAAGTAGTCAAAAATATTTGGAGTACTCATAATCCAGAACTACGACCGTGAATGGCAACGCATAAACTGGCCTAGGGCGCTGACCCGGCCTCTGATGTGCTTTTGGAGCATATTCTCCACAACAGCCATAGTTACTAGCTGATCATAGTGAACTGCCTTTTCCTCGACATCTCTATATTGGACCCTTGACGCCTACCTTTGGCCCCTTTAGGGGTAATTCGCTGTAACACCCCGAACCTCGGGCCCATAAAAACATTGAACATCAAAGTTTTAAACCTGTTTCCTCTTTTCTTTGAGTCATGCACAACAACATAAGGAAATACAATTTTACTAAAAACATTTAAACGAAAACATTGTGTGAAAACAATTAAATAAAACTCCTGAGTCCCACTGCCTCGTCTTCTTCCTACTGCTTCCTCAGCCTGCTTAACCTGCAAAACAACCCCAACCATACTGCACCATATCCATGGTACACTGGGTCATTCAAACATACAACCCGGTAAGCTCACTAGAGCTTGTATGAGTGAAATAACGTAATTAACTAACCTCAAGAATTTCCTCAATTTACATACTTAATAATAATCCACAATAAAATCCATAAATACTCAATCACATACTATTCCATCACTAATGATCCAAACATCAAAATAATCATAATTCATCATATTCACATCAAATTCCACCAATAATAATAATAATCATTTTTCTGCAAATCAATTGCCTAATCGTCAACTATTAACTTCAACCTCAATCATTCACATCCTAATTAATAGCCTCAAACTTAATTTATATACTTATACCATATCTCCAACTGGTTCACGATAATTCAATCCACAAATCATATTCCATAGTCTCATGGCAAATCATCAACATTTCCATTCTCAAGATTCAAGCCTAGTCTTACCAAGTCCTAGTCACACTAAATCCTAGTAAACAAAAGCAACACAAGCACACAATACAAACGAACATCTATCTAATTTCACTCACACCGCTCTTTGAAATCTCCCTAATTTCACTCAAATCGCTCTTTGACATCCCCCAGCTTTAAAACTATTTTCAAAAATCTCTTCTTTCAAATCCATTTTTAAATTCCCTCAACCGTAAATCAAACTCTGAAAGTAACAAAGTTCGCAAGTTGAAATCGATATTATCAACTGTATATAAATAATTTAGGCTAAAAACTTTCAACTCAAATAAACCTCAATATACTGAAAAAGAAATGAAATTGTTCAAACTGAGAAGTATCAGATCTGAACTGAATTAAAACACAAGGTCTTACTGAAACTGTCATTTAAAATATTTACTGATGCAAATTCATTTCTCAAAATACTCCACAACAGAAAACTCACGCTACACTAGTACCCAAGGAACTGCTAGTCATACACTGCCGAGTCATCTCTAGGCAAGTGCAGAGCAAATTTATACTTGCTGTGATGTTGGTCATACACCGCCGCTAGGCAAAGTGCAGATCAAATGCTGGTCGTACACCGCCTACTAGGCAAGTGCAGAGCAAATGTCATGTTGGTCATACACCGCCAACTAGGCAAGTGCAGAGCGAGTGCTGGTCGTACACTGCCAAGTCATCTCTAGCCAAGTGCAGAGCAAATATATACCTGTTGAAAGGGGTACTAATATGGCGGTTTGAAACTGCTTTTGGATATTTCAATCAACCACATCTCAAAAATACTCCTCTAGATAAAAACTGAAATTTAATTCTTCCAATAAATCCGCTTAAATAAAATCATTCTCAAATCATGAAAACTGCTAGATCCAAATCATTTCCAAAGGATAAAAGTTCAATAATAAAACTTCCCCAAAATAATACCAAAAGCCATTTCCAGAAACTGTCCATACTTAATTAAATCAAGAAAAGAGTTAAATTATAAAATGTGCAAAACATTTCGAAAACCAAAGATCCTCTCACAGTCTACCCCGAGCTACACTGAATCCCTTCTGAAACTGATTCCTACTCATGACCCCTCACTTGTATGCCATTCTTACTCACAGTCTACTGTATAATAATTGCTTAATCCGCACTCATATACCTCGACGATAAACATTTCTTCTCTAATTCAGCAATTATCGTCATAGCATCTCTATAATTCTCAATTAATCTTTTAGTCACAAATCCTCGTCACTACGCCCTCATGATTCGAATCCTACACTTAGCCTCTTCTAACATAAAGCAACAAATCACACACAACAGACAATTCATCTACGGTACTTAACAATATAACTAGATAAGTTTCACTCACAGTTTAACCGTGTGAAAAGACCGAAATGCCCTTCATAGCGCCAATGCTCGGATCTCCAATCCGGCAGCATAACGGCATCGGGAATGAGATTTCTCAAGCCCATGCACCTGTTAAGACGAAATAACCAAACAATTACAATCCATATTCACAAATTGGTCGTTCAACGGCTGAATTGGGCGGCAACACCACACCCGGTGGCTGCCCGGCCACAAACAACACACAAACATCATCACATTCTCACCATAAGGAACTAGAAGGGTTACTGGGACTTCAAATGGACGGAAATAGATAAAACGACCACTAACCCTCCGCCAAGAGTGGTGGTTCCGATGGTGGCAGCGGCGGCACGAACCTGGAAATACCTAAAATCAACTCCAATTAAACTCAATTGCACGATGGAACCTTCAATTGCACAAGAACAACTCGAATTCAAGTCCAATTTCAAGAAATTCGAAATAGGCATAAACCCTAAAATCGAATTTCCAATTTCTCAAAATTGGACGTGCCTACCTTAAGGGAAAGATTACCCATACCTCGAGGATCATTTTTGACAACTGGACCGACGACCAAAAGTCGCCGGAAATGGCCGAAATCGGCGGTGGAAGCCGGCGGCTGACTTGGCTTCCTGAGCTCATTGCTCCGCCGTGGAGCATCATCGGGGCAGGAGGACACCAAGGCTGAACTCGCCGTGATGAAAGGAACAAGACCCAGTGGGTTCAGTGACGCGTCCAGGCAGGAAAAACGAGATCGCCGGCGGAGCCATCGATTCTGTCTCGCGTCGATTCTCCATCTACGGTGGTCGGCCAGCGAAGGGGAGGGCTGCTGGGGGTCGGCGACGGCGGGAGGAAGTCGCCGGTGCCCGTCGCTGGTCGTGGGGTGGCTGGACGGTGAATCTACCGAGAGAGAGAAGCGCCGGAGAGGAGAGAACCGGGGAGAGAGAAAGAGAGATAGAGAGAGAGTGAAGAAGAGACTAAGGGGGGGTGGCGTCGCTGGAGGTCAAGGTCGCCGGGGAGGGGGGTAGCTGGTGATGGTTGGGAAGGGTGTGTGTGGGAGGAGAAGCTTAGAGATAGAGAGAAAGAGTGTGCGGGAGGAGAGAGGAAAAAATTAGGAGAGGGAAAGAAAATTCTGGGTTTTTAAAACACATCCACGCAAAATTACAACAATGCCCTTCACTTTGAATGTCCGAAAAATTCAAACCGTAACTCCGATCGACGCTTGCTACGTGTCTACGGACTCGTGGACTCAAGACCTATCCAACATGCCCAAAGTCAAAATCAAAAGTCCACTAATTTTAAAAGTCAACTTTTGGGTCAAGCCCAAATTACAACAAAAATTAAAAATTTAAACCAAAACCTTTTTAAATTCCAAATAAATTCCCAAAATTCTTAAAATATTTAAAATAATTATCTGAAAAATACAGGGTCTCACATTCGCGCCGTGGCCAATACCATTCCAAGAATGACAATGAGGGACGAGACCACCACTGATGCCGCCCAGCTTTGTTGTTTCCAAGACTAATTTAGCCAAAAACAATCGACTTCAAAGGAACCCCATTTAATTTCTCAAACTTAAGCATCAATAGGCTCTCCTAGGGAAGAAATTTGTCTAAATTAACCACAAGAACAGCCCTAAAATTCAAAAATTTAGAGCATCCCGAAATGGCATCAAATCCCAAAATTTTCATTTCCACAAAACTCAAATTAAACAGCAGTTTCAATAGGGAAAATGAAAGCTCATACCTTAAGGGGAAAAACCCACTAAAACACTGAAGAATTCGTAGTGAAAAGCTGGCTGGAAATTGGAGGACAAGGCCGGCGGGTTTGGGGTTTTCTTGGGTTGTTTTCGTGCGTGCAGGGATATTGGCTGACTGAAGGAGCGGCTGAGGAAGATGGCCAGCATCTGTGGAGTGGGTCAGTGGCCGGACTTTGGTGGATTTTTCAGGTTCGGCTGTGTGCAGAGGGAAGGGGCGGCAACTGGGGTTTTTTTTTTTTCTGAATTGTTTCCTTAGCGGGGGAAGCTGGGCCAACGGAAGGAAGTCAAGGATGAGATGGCTGTTATATTAAATTGAAATTGAAGAAAATAAACAAAAAATGTGGAACTCCAGTAGTTATGGTATTAACTGGAAGACTATATTAATAACAATACAGGAAACAAAGTCTTGCTGAAATAAATTAACGACTAACCCATGACTAACAGCTCCTAAGTACATGGAATTTTCCTAAAGACTTGGTATACAATACCCAACTCCCTGAAGAATAGGACTACCACTATTATTCTGTTGAAATTATTAAACTTAACACTCTCCCTTAAACTGAATGTTATTCATCATATAATCAGTTTAAAGTAGTAACAGAAAAAACTCCAAGAAAACCACCCAACTTCACAAAAGCAACCAACTTGAGAGACTTGGTTAATATGTCTGCAATCTGATCTTCACTTCGACAATATACAAATTCAATGGTTCCATCTTTAACAAGATCACGAAGAAAATGATACCTCACATCTATGTGTTTGCTTCTGCCATGTAAAACTAGATTCTTGGAGAGTTTGATTGTTGAGCTGTTATCACAGTAAACTTGTAAAGGTCCAGACTACAACTTGTGTAACATAACAAGTATTCATTTCAACCAGATAGCTTGACATGCGCATGATGCTGCAGCAATAAACTCTGCTTCAGTTGTGGACAAAGAAACAACTTGTTGCTTCTTCTGTCAGCATAAATGCATAACCAGAAGTGCTTCTTTTGTCATCTAAATCACCCGCATAGTCACTATCGCTGAAGCCAAAAAGATCTGGTTCTCCTTTCTTGTAACAAACACCTTTCTTATAAAAAAACACCATAATCAATTGTACCTTTCAAGTAATGTAATACTCTTTTTGCAGCACGAAGATGGCGCTCTTTTGGACATTCCATATATCTGCTAATGAGACTTACAGCATACATCATGTCCGGCCTGGTGGCTGTTAAGTACATTAAACTGCCAACAATTTGCTTGAATAAGGTGCTATTAACCTTTTTTCTTGCAGGATCCTTGGTTAGTTTCAATCCTAGTTCTGTTGGGGTGCGAACTGAGTTGCAATTCATCATTTGAAATCTGTCCATAATCTCCAAAGCATACTTCTTTTGTGTAATAAAAATCCTTGCTGCTAATTGCACTACTTCAATGCCGAGAAAATAGTGCATCATACCTAGATCAGTCATCTCAAATTCAGCCATCATGGATTGTTTAAAATCATCGAACATAGCTTTATCATTCCCTGTGTAGATCAAATCATCTACATACAAACAAATAACCTGAAATTTTCCCAAGATTCCAGATTTAACATAAAGAGTATGCTCATATGGACATTTTTGAAAGCCTACCTTTGAAAAATAGGCATCTATACGACTATACCAAGCTCTAGGTGCTTGTTTTAGTCCGTATAGGGCCTTTTTCAACCTGTATACCTTCTTTTCACTACCTTGTTTCACATAGCCAGGGGGCTGATCAACATATACTTGCTCATGTAGCTCACCATGAAGGAAGGCAGATTTCACGTCCAGTTGGAAGATAGGCCAGGAATTTTGTGCAGCCAAAGATATTACCAAACGAATTGTATCATGCCTGGCGACAGGAGCAAAAACTTCCTCATAATCAACTCCAAACTTCTGCTTGTAACCTTTTGCTACTAACTGTGCTTTATACTTGTCGACTTCTCCTTTCTCATTCAGCTTGGTTTTATAAACCCATTTCACACCAATGGTTTTCTGCCATTGTGGAAGATCAGATAGCTCCCAGGTATTATTCTTCTCGATGGCTTGTACTTCTGCATCCATGGCTTTTTGCCATTTTGAGTCTTTCACTGCAACTTCAAATGCTATTGGGTTGCAATATGCAAATAGAGCAAAATCAGCAGTAGTATCATCATCAGACAACTCATCTCCACTTACATAGTCGATCATCCAAGCTGGCCTTTTTATTTGGCGTTGCATTTCTGGAATGGATGCATGTGGTGATGGTTGATCTTCATTTGATATACTTGCAGACGTATTGGAGAACACTTCATTAGGTAACTGCAGCGGCTGGTTAGACTGGTCAGACTTCTTTTCATCTACTTCTCCATCAAAATTCACTGAGATTAGCTGCTTCCCTGTACCATTCCAATCCCATGCATGTTCTTCATCAAAAATGACATCACGGCTGATGATTATCTTCTTGGTTACTGGATTATACAACTTGTATGCCTTTGATTCTTCACTAACTCCGAGAAAGACACATTTTACCCCTTTGTCATCAAGCTTTTTCCGCTTCTCGTCAGGGATGTGTGCATATGCTATGTACCCAAAGATTCTAAAATGATCAACGACTGGTTTGAGTTCAGCTCAGGCTTCTTCTGGTGTCATGTTCTTTACAGAAAAAGTGGGACACCTATTCAGCACATAAACACTCCAGTTTACAGCTTCAGGCCAAAAACTCTTCGGAATGCTCCTTTTTGCCAATATACTTCGCACCATGTTCAGAATTGTGCGATTCTTTCTCTCTGACACACCATTTTGTTGTGGTGTGTAGGCTGCTGTCAACTGTCTACGGATTCCATGCAGTGTACAAAAGTTAGCAAATTCATCGGAATTAAACTCGCCACCACGATTAGTACGAAGGATTTTAATATCCCTCCCCGACTCCTTCTCCACCACTGTCTTAAAGCTTTTAAATAAACCAAAAGCTTCACTCTTTTCCTGCAAGAAATGGACCCATGTCTTTCTACTATAGTCATCTGTAAATGTGATAAAATACCTCTTGTTGCTGTTTGAAGTTGGATTGATTGGACCACAAATGTCTGAGTGAATCAGCTCCAGTGGTTGCTTAGCCCTCCATGCCTTCTCTTTTGGAAAGGGATCACGATGTTGTTTACCAACAACACAGTCTTCACAGATTTTCGATGGAGTGCTGATTTAAGGAAGACCTTTGACCATGTTCTTCTGTTGTAGGATTCGTAAACCATTGAAATTAAGATGGCCATAGCGAAAATGCTATAACCATGTGGATTCTTACACTTTAGTAATCATGCAGGTCTGATCGTTATGCTGCATATGCAAAGGAAACAACCGATTGGCTGTCATATTTACTTGAGCAATTAATCCCTTCTCAGGATGTTGAATTGAGCAACAACCCCTACGAATAATGATCGTATAATCTCTTTCTTGCAGTTGTCCCATGCTAATAAGGTTGCTCTTTAATTTTGGAACATAGAAAACACCAGGAATTTTGAAAGCGTGATCTTTGAGTTGTAATCTGATAGTGCCTTTTCCCATAACAGAAATTTTCGAATTATTCCCAAGCTTGACAGTATCTTTAAAAGACACATCCAAATCAGAAAATAAAGACTTGTTACCAAACATGTGGTTGCTACAAACAGAATCCAAGTACCACTTGTTTGAATGAGATTTCTCCTGGTCATGGCAAGCCATCAACGACGTTTCTTCTCCTTCTTTCTCTGCAAAGTTAGATTTCTCTTCCTTGTCAGAATGCAAAGTGGTAGTGCATTCAGATTTATAATGGCCAAGTTTATGACAACGATAACACTCTATCTTTGATTTGTCATACCTTGGTTCATGATTGGATGAGTACCTGTGATTATTTCTTCTGCCTCTGCCTCTGCCTCCGAAATCTGGAGTGTTTGATCCTCTACCTCTTCCTCTACCCTGGCCGGAACTTCTCCCAGTGAAGGAGTCAGTTGACACCTGCAAAGCTTGTTCGTCTGAGGAAGGAGGTGCCATTCTCTGCTTATGCACCTGCAAAGAGCTTTGCAATTCATCAATTGACATTTCATCAATGTCTTTTGATTCTTCAATGGAGCAGACCACATAGGCAAATTTGGGAGACATAGACCATAGAATCTTTTCAATCACAGCAACATCATCCATTTGACCACCATGAATACGCATCTTGTTGACAATTGCTAAAGTCCTGGAGAAATACGCTTCAACTGATTCTCCTTGCTTCATGTAAAGAACCTCAAATTCTTTGCGAAGAGTTTGAAGTTATTGCCTTTTCACCCTTGATAAGCTGGCATACTTCCTCTGCATAGAATCCCATATCTGTTTGGAAGTTTCTTTTTGAAGAATAGTCTTCAGTATAGCACGATCTATTGCCTGGAACAAATAATTTTTTGCCTTCAGATCCTTCAGTTTCAGTTCATCCAATCTCTTCTGATGGACTTCTGTCAACACCGTCGCATTAGCTGGTTCACTAATACCAGTCTCCACAATGGTCCAATATTCCTTGGATCGCAGGAAATTCTCCATCAACATGCTCCAATGGTCATAGTGACCATCAAAACGTGGAATTGCAGGTTGCACATAGTTGTTGTCAGATGCCATGAACACTTGCTTGCTGCTACAAGTTGAAGCTGCTGCTTCGTTCTCCTTCAAGTCCCAAAAGGGCTCTGATACCAAATGTTATATTAAACTGAAATTGAAGAAAATAAACAAAAACTGTGGAACTCCAGTAGCTATTGTATTGACTGGAAGACTATATTAATAACAATACAGGAAGCAAATTCTTGCTGAAATAAAGTAACGACTAACCCATGACTAACAGCTCCTAAGTACATAGGATTTTCCTAAACACTTGGTAAACAATACCCAACTCCCTGAAGAATAGGACTACCACTATTATTCTGTTGAAATTAATAAACTTAACAATGGCCGATGCCGGGAGGTTGCACCGGTGGGTCGAGAATGGCCGGTGGCGTGGGTCTAGGTGGCTGGATGCATATGCGGGTCTAGCTGGCTGGGTGTGTGCGCAGGGTGGGTTGCGGGAGAGGGGAAAGAAAAAAATAGAGAGAGAGAGAGATCGGGGGAGGGTGGCTGGCGCCTGGGGGTGCTTGCTGGAGGTCGGTGGTGGTGGTTGCGGGCAGAGAGAGGTTGCGGAAGAGAGAGAAAATGGAAAAAAAAAGGAGTGTGCGAGAGCGAGAGAGAGAGAGAGAGAGAGAGAGAGAGAGAGAGAGAGAGAGAGAGAGAGAGAGAGAGAGAGAGAGAGAAATGAAAAAAAATTTAAAGAGAGAGGTAGAAGATTTTAGAAAGGGGGAGAAATTTCTGAATTTTAAGTCCCCAAATTCAAAAGTCTAAAATTTCCTTGACTTCACATATCCGTAACTTTTAAACTGTAGCTCCGATTGATGTGTGCTTCGTGTCTATGAACTTGTGGATTTGAGACCTATCCAATGGGCCAAAAGTCAAAATCAAAAGCCCACTAGTTTTAAAAGTCAACTTTGGGTCAAGTCCAATTCAAAACAAAAATACTAAATTAAATCAAAACCGTTTTTATATTCTAAATAAATTCTTAAGATGATCAAAATAAATTCTAAAAATATTTTAAATAAATCCTTGAAAAATACAGGGTCACAAATTTAAAAATGTAACACTTTTAGCTGATAGGTTTTGAAATAACGTTAAATCAATTGTCAATGAACACACGAAATAAATTATTAAAACAATTTCTAAAGTAATTTAGTAAAAATTTTCCGAGGTCTTTCAAATTTCGTTTCCATAGAAAATCTCTTAAAATGAATAAAGTTGAATAAAATTTTAAATTTCCAAAGAAATTTGGGTCGGGTTGTTACACTTGAGGGGTGTAATGACAGGACCGCCCCCGGATTCCACCTTGAATCTCGGAGAGGGTCCTGTGAGAATCCAAAATCAAGGAAAATCTTACCGAAAATTCGGCAGAACCTCTGCTGAAAATGGACAAATCCAAAAAATTTCAAGTTTCTTGTGATGTAGCCGAAGGGTACACAAGTTGATATTAAATGGTACTGTAGCCGAAGGGTACACAAGTTGATTAAATGGTACTGTAGCTGAATGGTACACAAGTTGATTGTGATGGCACATTTAGTTACCGGTGATGCTCGTTTGAGCTGTTTTATTATTGTGTTGTTATTGGACATTGACTTGACATTTAACTTGTTATTATTCAAGTTATATTATGAATTTCATTATTATTGTTGGAATTCTCTGTTGTTAAGGTGATAATTGTTGAGGTTAATATACCTATTTGGTAAGATGAAATGAATTAGATAAGACACTTAATAACCATATTAATAAAAGGGTTGATTCGTGTACTTGTTAATGAATTAAAATGAGTTAGGGTACACTTTAGAGACTTCACGTAAGCTCTTGTTTGTTGAGTGCGTGTGACACTATTGTATCTCATAATTGGATATCATAATTTGACTAAATAGTTACTTGGTAAAGACGATTAATGTTTGTTGGAGAACTATTGTTTATATATGTCTTTGTTGACTCGTTTGAGCCAAGACACAAAGAATGTGTTAGGTTGTGACAGGACCGCCCCCGGATTCCATCCTGAAACTCGGAGAGGTCCTGCGGGAATCCAAAATCAAGAAAAATCCTACCGAAAATTCGGCATAACCTCCCCTGAAAATGGACTAACCCAGAAATTTCGAAACCTGTTAAAAGCACTTCTAAGTCATCAACCACCTCTACCACAACCAAATAGGGTCTCAGACCCAACAATTTCACAGAGAAACCAACTAAATATTTAAAGTGGTTATCAGAGCCTCTAATCTATTACAAAGAATTTTACACCAAAAATAAATGATGCCTACTGGTCCGAGTAGGAATATGGATGTGACTGCCTCGACGTGATTGGCTCGACCTCCACCAAAGCTACTACCTGGAGGGACAATTTAAAACAAAACAAGATAAACTGTGAGACAAACTCAGTGAGTGGACAGTTTAATAGCAACGAAAATAAAAATAAACTTTCTGTTTCAGAAAATCCTTCAAAACCACATTTAGCACCAAGACCTCACGTCACTCTCTGAAATCCCCAGTTTTAAAATCATTTCCAAACTTTAAGAGTGTTATAAACTATTGGAACTCAAATAAAAGACAAATCAAGACACATTTCTCAATGGCCAACATCTAAATTAACAAAGTCATAAAAATAATAAAGATCGAAATCATTATAAAACTCGAAAGGTATTTCTCATTTAAAATTCATACTTAAACCCTTGAAAATACCAATTTCTTTTCCCACCATGCTATATACCCTGAATAACCTGGCCATACATCTGTGCGAAATTCCTACATCGCACAGGCAGGCAATATCCTGGCCATACACACGTGTAAATAAAATCAGCACGTGCAGGCAATCCTGGTCATACGTGCACGCAGAGCAGCCCCCAAAGGGCGAAGCATCCCGACACACGGCCCAAAGCCTATATGTGTGCCGTGATGGGTCCCAAAGACCTATCTGATAACCTGGAGGGTACTGCAAAGGGTGGTTTGAAAACCATTTTTCCATAAACCAAATAATAGATCCTTTTTCCACTGATAATAAATATCATAGTCCTTTTCCGAAAGAAACTTTAAATCCATAAGCCATTATGTGAAATTCGAATCACATTCAATATACAGGGACCGAAATAATACTTTTCGACAAAAACGAAATATTAAATAAACCTTGTATATAAAATGAGAAACCAAATTCCTTTCCCAAGCCCAACAACTCGCTAAAACTAATATGAAAATATATGGTTTTAAAACTTATTTATGAACACATTTGAAATTCGAAATCCATTGCCATTGATCAAATCCCAAATTTAAAATCAACATCACGGAATAATTAAAATGATACGATTTTCATAACTTATTAAGGATTAAACAACCAACTCAAAGATTTTTATTTCTCAACCAATAATTAGAAAACAAGTATAAATTAAATTATAAACTTCCATAAACATTTTCAAAAATAAAAGTCCACTCACTGTGATAGCCCTAGCTTCGATCCTCTGCCGGATCGTCACGAGCCACGGTCGTCTCGCCTATCAAATAAATAACAAAAACAGAGATTAGTCTCGGTTCTACGCCCTTTAAAGGATATGTGTGTGGAGTCTAACGTCCCACTCTACTTCGTTCCTACGCAATTGGTTTACGATCTACACGAATTAACCAATAACACTTCCACAATCGTCTCTAACGTTTCCCGGCTCAATCTAACCACAATTACTATAACTAATAACGATAACCCAATCAACCAATTATCATAAATACTCTAAAATTATGGAATATCAGTGGGGATTTCGAAATCATAAAGGTTGCTGCCCGAGGTGGCTATTTCAAGCCCAAAAAAATTAACTAAATATACAAAAGTTTCTCAATCTTCATATACATTCTTATCTAACATCCAATATCGGGTTTCCTACACATGAGATTGTCCAAAATCACACCAAAAATACTCTGAAACTCGGCCAATCCTCAGCAAACCCGAAATGGGTTCCAATCCTTACAAATCCAACTTCTCAAATCTATTCAATCTTTACTTCCAAACATCCATTTGGTTTCCTAGAGATAAAATTGCCCAAAATAACAACTATAATCGCCCCTAATCTAGAAACCCAAAGTAATTCCCGAAATGGCCTCCTAAACCCATAAATCAATTTTTTCGAATTGCTCAAAATAAAACCATAAACATGTAAGGGGAGGAGAACCCATATATAGGGGAAGAAAATCCACCTAGAGATGTAGTGATTGGTGCCAAAAGTTGGCCCGGATTCGACGAACCAGTGGTGAGGCAGCGGCTGGGATTTCTAGCTGATCTCTGTGCGCGCGAGGCTGAGGTGACCAAGGCCCGCTGCTGGGTGATTTCTGCGCCGGTGTGGGGAGTCGACCAGTGAGCTTGGGTGGTCGGGAAACTCGCCGGAGAGGATGGTTCGGCCTGGCGGTGTCGCGCGCCGAGAAGGGGAAGAGAGAGAGAGAGAGACGCGAAGGAGAGAGAGCACGGGGAGAGAGAGAACTGGGTCAGTGGGGTTAGCTGGTCGCCGGCCTCTGGTCGTCGTGAAAATGGCCGAAGTTGGCCACGCCGGTGAGAGAAGAGAGGGGGAGGTGAGTGAGCTCGGGGAGAGAGAGAGAGAAGTGAGAGAGTGCGGAAGAGAGAGAGAGAGAGAGAGAGATAAGGAAGAGAGAGAAGCCACTAGAAATTTCTAGAGAGAGAGAGAAAAATCAGAAAATTTTTCTGATTTTGGGTATTTAAACCCACTTTTATAAATTTACAAAATTGCCCCTCACTTCACATGTCCGTATCTTCCAAACCGTAACTCGGATTGAAGCATGCTACATGTCTATGAAATCGTGGGATCGAAACCTATCTAACGGACCCAAAGTCAAAATCAAAAGCCCATTTATTTTAAAAGTCAACTTTGGGTCAAGCCCAAACAAAAATAAAAATAAAAATTTTAAATCCAAACCCTCTTTATTTTCCAAATAAATCCCAAAATCTTTAAAATACAATTCAACATCTTTTAAAAACCTCTCAAAACCATAGTCAAATAAAAATTTAAATTTTCAGTGAAAATTTGGGTCGGGTCGTTACAGGTTGGGCAGAGATATAATTTAGTACATGATTTTATTGAGAATGATTGATTGATTTGTTGCTTAAATTGCATGATGAATTAGCATGACAACTGAGCATGATAATCCATAATTAATAAATTGATTATGCAGATGATTATTGGATATGCTGCCTAGATTGCATTAGAAATTGGCATGGCATTGAGCATGTAAATCAATATTTGATAAATTGATTACGCTAATGATGTTTAAGTGTTTGGACTACGAGCTTGAGACGAAGGGTCACATAGTGATGACCTTAGGTTTGATTCCCTAAATCCACCGGTGGGGTTTACCTAGGGAGCTGTGGCTCCCCAAGGACAGTTGTTGTAATTTACACAACCACGTGGTTACTACTTTTATGAGTAAGCTAGGTTGTTGTGATATGAAGATTAAATGGTTAGGACGTCTTACTACTCATTCAGTTTTTACTGACAGGGAGGTAGTTGATAAATTTGATTATTGGTTAGTGTGAGTCCATTGTCATTTGAACAGATCTATAGGTGCATGTTGCCTCTTCTGCAGGCCAGTTATGCATACATTGGTGTGCATGACATATAATTCATATGGTATCATGATCATTAAACTGTTGGTGGATGCGTGATTTGTAATGAGTTTGAAATGCCATTACATGTTTTATTGTTGATAATAATGGTGATGTTTTACA
This sequence comes from Dryas drummondii, assembly GCA_003254865.1. Lineage (NCBI taxonomy): Eukaryota > Viridiplantae > Streptophyta > Magnoliopsida > Rosales > Rosaceae > Dryas > Dryas drummondii. The sequence continues at coordinate 493,661 of QANW01009069.1, read as the reverse complement.
CTATTTCAATGTGGTTGTTTATCAGCTTTGATATTATTTTCATGTTGAATTATGATGGTTGTTGTCACTATTTATGTGTGTGATAACCTGGATGTTGATTCCAGGATTGGTATTGCAGGGTATTTTATATACCATACTACTAAGTGATGATATTTGTTTAAGTTTTCTTATGGGCTCGTTCACATTTACGAGCTTTATAGCTTACCGAGTTTGTTTTTTTACCTGGTGCACCATTCAACATATGGTGCAGCGGTTTGTTTTGCAGAGTAGTTATGTTGTGGAGGTAGTGTGGATGAGATGTGGCAATGAGAAATCTAGAAGTTGATTTCTCGATCTTTAGTTTTTATGTAAAGAGTATCTTTGTATTTACTTCAACTCATTAACATTCGAAACTGTTTATGAAGATTACAATTAATTTATGTAATCTTGAGAGTTGGTTTAATCAAAAGTATTTGGTTTCTTTTACGATGCATCATAGTTTATCTTTAATGCAACCCAGTATTTTGTTTTAAATCTAAGCCTTACATTGATTGTTTGGTTCTAAAAGTGGGTTACCACACGGAGCTTAGTAATTCCTTCTATAGCTGAATGGTCAATGTGGAAATAATGTGTCCAAATCTTCCAAGCCGTGGTTTGGGGAGTCACATTAGAGGCCTCGAATCGGAAAACGGAGGCCACCATCAGACTTGAGAGCGAAAAATAGTTGGGAGGGATCGACTTTTCCTGTCGGCGGTCCGCATGGGGGAAGATGAACATGTTTACCAACGTTTTGCTATTGAAATCAAGTTTACATTTATTTTCCAAGTGTTTTGTTTCTATTTAAGTACATTTCAATAAAATCTAGTTGCACAAGTTTACCTTGACACCTAAACTGAGAGTGTTTAAAATAAATCGATATTAATTAAAGATTGAATGAAAAACCCTTGCAGAGCTAATAACATTAAAAGAAAAATACATGTGCTTGAAAATGTAAATTGTCAAAGCTTGGGAAAATATATATAATAGATTCAAATATGAATTTCTAGAGAGAAATTGAAAAAGTTTTGGTTTGTGTATCTTGTTGAAGGTCTTCTTCCCTCTTTGAACCCAGTATCTATTATGGAGGTAGCTTGGCTCCCACCAAATTCCCACTTTGGATTGACAACACATGTACAGTCGAACATCATAGGTACAGTTTTGTACATATATATGGACAGCTTATGGCATCAGCGACCGTTAGGGATGTTTGGTGTCCCATCGAGAATTTCCATTGTGTACGATAAAGAGTTCTTACGTTCCGCATGCTTCAAATTGTGTCTGATCCATAAATGGCTTTTCGACTGGTCATCCTTCACTACTTAGCATTATCTTGGTCTTCTGGCCCTAGTATACCCCTTTGGACCAAAAGTCTTTCTCACTGCCCATTTTTCCTTCGCCTAAATCCTTTCTCAATGGTTTCAAGATTTTCTTTTTTGGTTGTAATGGATTATTGACATGAGGCATGAATAATTAAGGGTCGAAATAGGAACCCAACAACTTAGTAGGGCTGGGTCGGTGTACCGCCCAAACTGACCCGCAGCTCAAAACCGCCATAACCGATGCTGACGGGAACCAATACCGACTCAGCGGTTGGTGGCCGAATCGAAGCTTTGCCGCGGCGATCGCAGTTTGGATAACCTAGTACCGTCGGTAAACCGACCTATCGAAACCGCTTCTTCTTCTTCTTCTTTTGGTTTCTAGTGGCAACAGCTTCTTCTTCTTCAATTACTGCGAGCTCTTCTTCTTCTTCGATTTCTTCAAGCTTGACGGAAGGACTCGATAGACTTACCATCGCAACCTGCAACCTCAACGGACAAACAGGCGACTGCGACCCACCCGCTGGATGGCAGCCATCAAGCTCGCGCATCGGGACCTAGCCACTGGCCACCATGCACTGTCCTCTCTCTTCTGCCGCTCCTCTATTCGTCATGTGCTCTGCCGTGACCAGCTGGTCCAGCTGCACTTTTCCTCAAAGCCACCTCGATGGACAAGAACCGCAACCGCAACCGACAAGAACCGCAACCACAACTGTCGGTAACCGAAGGTGGTGGCAGCGGTTCCATTTCTATACCGTGACTTGCGGGTCGGTCGTCGGTATGGGTCTGGCAGTTCGGTAATCGATACCGACCCAGCCCTACAACTTAGCATTGGACAAACAACAATTTATCATTGGCTATATCATGGTCCCCTAGAGAGTTTAACTTAGGGAGTCTGATGAGATTTATTTTACTTTGATTCCTGCTGCAAGTTTGAAGACAACGTACTTTGATTACTTACTTATTGAGACTAGCTAGTCAAGAAAAGTTTTTCTTCAACCCTACGAGTCTCGGGTGTAATAGTTCTAACCTAGTTGAGACAACCCACTGTAATAGGTCAAGCACACTATTGGTGCCCCCATCGGCTGAGGTTGTAGGCCCAAATTAATTCTAATATAATACATAATGAAATGAATACATCCAACAATCCGTTCTTGCAATTTTTTTTTTTCTAATTACCGAGTCTAATAAATATGCAATATGAATTTGTTGTAAATAATAGCATGAGGTGGCTAGCATAATAGGTGGTTGTCCATCAGTTGATTAGTCATTACTAATGTACAGGTGTTATAATTATCATCTTATGTTTCTTACTCATGTAAACTAGTAAATCTAGAGTTTTCCACCGCCAGATTTACTTCCCTATAAATAGTAATGATATTATAGAGACAACTCTCATCTTGCCTCCGTCCAGTTACTATTTAGTTTATCTCAAATATACATATACCCAAATACGTTATAAGCACGACCCAAGTGCACTTCTCAGTATTTCTTCTGCTTTTGACATCATGCTCCTCAACCATTAATTTGTTTAGTTTTTATAGTAGGCTACTACATGCTAGTATTAATTCTATTTTCACCAAACAGTTTTTTGCATACAACTTGCATGCTTTGTATACCTAACTTTCCTAAGGTATTGTATGCGTGCATGTGCTAGCTTTCCTTATATTTAATGTTTCATGATGTTTTCTTCTAACTTGATATATTGATTGTTCCCATGCCATGATCTTATACCCATATATTATGTATATAGTTATGTCTTAATATGTATTTCATATTAATCGATCTCTTTGTTTCTTTTGTTAGTTGAATTATTGTTTAGTTCCATGATTTATATTTCATTATTATTTCTTCAATTAGTTTTATTTACTATACTATTTAATTATACAAATGAGAAAGGACCTGAAATCCTTTAAGTCTTAAAATTATCTGAAGTTCCTTGAACAATATAAGGGCCTGAAGTTCCTTATATAAATAATTGGAACCTGAATAAGTTTCCAATATCTATTTGAGAACAAAGAATTCTAAAGTGGACATATATTCCAAACCTGAAGTTTCGGTATATTAAACCTGAAGTTTGTGGATCCTATATTATGACAGGATTGTCCCCAGATTCCAACCTGAAACCCGAAGTGATCCTATGGGGTCCATCACCAATAGGATGTCGGCCCGCTAATCTCAATCATTTCTATGATTTTTATAGGGATGTCAATATAAGTAGGAAATCCTACCAAAAATTTGGCAGCACCTCCCAGTAAAGTGAACAATCTCACTTGTCCAAAAATAAAATAACACTTCTAATTTCAATAACCAACCTCAACCACAATCCAAAAGGGTGTCAAACCCCTACCAGGTAGTATCAAATCTAATTAGAGGATATCTAAAAAGATTTACAACCACATCTCATTAATACAGTTATAAGGGAGACCTTGATCCCAAAATACGAATAAGATGGGGATGGTAAACTCAAATGTCTCGACGTGGTGCGGTTCGTCCTCCGCGATCTCAATTACCTGGGGAAAAACGTTAAAAAAAAAAAACGTGAGAATAATATTAGTGAGTGGATAAAAATAACTTTAAAACATTTCCCTTGAAATAAACTTATAAAAATAACTCATTTTCCTTGAACTTATTTTCTTTGAAAGTCCTCAGTTTTAAAACCATTTCACAAATCCATTTCAAAATCAGCTTAAAGCTGTGAATCAACCTGATGCATATGGATACTCATAGAGCTAAAATATAGAGAGATCTCAAAAAAATACAGTGCAAAGTGAACAAAAAAAATCATCATATGCACCCTGTAAATATTTCACTCAACTGTAAATAATATCATGCCCAATGATAAGTCATATGTTGAATGCTCTATTAGAAATCCAAACTCTGAAAATGTCATGCTTAAAATCTTTGGTGCTGTAAACTCATATTTTAGATTTCTCAATAACTGAAAAATCAACAACACTGCTCAAGTTGAAAAATATCAAATTGCTCAATAAATCTGATATCTCAACCACTGAATCTGAAACTCACACCACACTAGTACCCAGGGGAAAACTGACCATACATCTGTGTGGAATACCACATCACATAGGCAGCGCAAATAAGCTCGCCCCATCCTATGAATATACACGAGCAGGCAGATAAGCTCACCACTTCTTGTGCAGAGTGATTTCCAAGCATGGGCAGGTAGATATGCTCGCCACTTCCCGTGTAGAGTGATCTCAATGCACGGGCAAGCAGATCTATTTGAACATCGCCCAGTCAAATCTGTATCTGTCAGGGGAAGGGTACTAATATTGCGGTTCGAAAATCGCTTTGCATACTCAATGAATCATAATTAACCAAATTAAATTCATACTCGTTTCATAAACCGTTCAAAGATTTGTTAATAGACTCATGAAAACTACTTGATCGAAATCATTTCCAAGAAACTTGAAACTTAAAACTTAAAAATAACTCTTTACAAAATACATTGCCCAAAACCATTTCCATAAACTATCCTTATGAAAATCATGAGATGCAACCATAAACTCAAATCTGAATTCTTTAATTCAAATCAAAATAAGAAGTTTATTTAATGAATGTTTCCCAATAGAAATTGTAACTAAACACTAATTAATCTCGACCCTTCAAACCCACTTCTCACATTTAATCAAGAGAGAATGACGGGTTATACCTTAGCCAAAGCTTGTTTGGGAGCCGATTCAGTATCGATAATGCGTCCATTCGAGGTCTGATTCCTAATTCGATTTCTCCTAGTACTTGCAAACCACCTAGCATGCACAAACAACTTAATAAGGGTCTAAAAATGGTCCTTAAGTGACAGAGTAGCCGTTGGGTGGTCGCTCAACGTGGCGGCCCAAACGGTTTTTCGCCAAAACTCATTTTCTCTTGATATTTTAGCTTGGGTTCGACTTCTAGAGGTTCTAGGGAGTTGAATTTTGGTGGAGGAGGCCAAAAGAGGACCTCCATGGCCACAAATCATGGTGCACGCACGACCTCCCATGGTGGCTTTAATGGCAACTCACACAAACGTGGATTAAAACAATGATTAAGCTATGGGTATTGTAGAAAATGAGGAGAGAAGAAGATTGATACCTAGTTTTCCGTGAAAGGTGGCCGGAATAGCTCGAAATCGGCGAAAAACCAATAAGGGGCCAAAATCTTTCAAGCTCTGATTTTATTTGTACAAGCCACTACTGGTTGCAAGTCATATATCAAATGAAAGAGGACGTCGATCAAGATGAATCCATAGCCACCAAGATTGCGTCAATCGCACGTCGGACAAAGAAATTATGGTCGGTCAAAGAAATTATGGTCGGTCAAAGTTGGGAGGCTGATGGTCAAAACGTGAGAATCTTCTGGAGAGGGAGGAGCTGCTACCTGTGGGAAGAGAAGACCAATTGCTGGTTTTTAAAGTCTTTGACTTGCGAAATTACCAAAAAGCCCTCTAACTTCCAACGCCTATAGTTTTGTCCACGACACTCCGATTCGCGATTTGTTTTTGCCTACATGCTCATGAGTTTATGTTCTATCCAACCATGCCAAGAATGTAATTTTTTAAATTAATTTTCTATTTAAATTCCTTTGGAAACAAAAATTTTTTCATTAAGGGTATAAACGTCCACTTCTTTAATAAACTCACAAATAAACGTCCACTTTTTCATTAAGGGCATAAACGTCCACTTCTATTTTCCTACTGCCTCAACTTCAAACTTTGAGTCCCCGAAACTTATTCAACTTAATTTAAATGTTTCCAAATATTTCCTAATAAATCCTTAATGACTTAAATTAATTCATCAAAAATCTTTATAACCCCAAATAACCTTCCAAGAATCTTCAAACATTTACTATTGTCTCCAAATAAAAATACAAAATTTTGGGTCTTGCAACTCAACTTTTCTTCGTGCTTCTTAGGTCCACAACCAATAAAATTTTAAATTCATAGTGAAATTTGGGTCAGATCATTACATATTATGAACATGAAGTTTCATAATTAATATGCTCATTGATTATCTAATGGATCCTAATATATGTGCGTTATGCTGTGTAGTGTTCTAAGAATGTTTTACCTAACAAAGCTTGAGTTCGTGAACTCGATATTACTGGAAAGAACTATCTTTCATGGGTTTTTGATGCCGAGATGCATTTAGCCTCTGATAATCTCGGACAGACTATTAAAGAAGACAATATCGCATCCCAGAAGGATTGCACGAAAGTCATGATCTTTCTCTGACAGCACCATCATGAGGTGTTGAAGGATGAGTAACTCACAGTGAAAGATCCATTAGCTATGTGGAAAGAAATGAAAGAGCGCTATGATCACCATTAGCTCTCTGAAGTTCATTAGTTAAGAGCTCTTTAATCTTTGGCATGACCACGTTGGCCACCTTGGATCCAAAATGATGCGTAGGATCATATCAAATTCATTTGGGCAAAAACTTGCAAATAAAGATATTGTGTTGGATAACAAGAGTTTTTGCAAAATCGGTTGTTAGACCATCTCCAAAGAAGGTTGAATTAGAATCTCCAAAGTTTTTGAAAAGAATTCAAGGGGATATTTGTGGGCCAATTCAACCACCATGCAGACTATTCCAATATGCACCATACATCATAAAATGGAATACATCCAACGATCCCTTCTTGCAATTTTTTTTTCTTCTAATTACCAAGTCGAACAAAAATGAAATATGATTATTTGTTAATAGTGTGCTTATTTCATTTTGGAGTTTAACTGTTTTGAGTTTAAGGTTAAATATTAATCATTTATATTAAAAAGATAATTGTTGGAGCCAAATTTTTCAAAGGTGACAATTTGCCAACAAAGATTATTCCTGATGATTTTGAGAAGCCCAGACTCCATATTTATTAGTCGTCCGCAAAATCCGATGAGGGGTATACCTGCCAAAAACACGTACTCTGATGTCAAAGTCAGTAAGATTCCATGAAATCCCCTATTTCCTTCTAATCTGGAGGTATTTATAGGCTGATCATGCCTTATTCTTCCCTCATCCCAACCTCGTCTCTCCCATTCCCTTCCCCTTTAATCATGGCTTCATTGGAGATTTCGGTGGGATTAATATACTGTGGTGGGAATCCACATTCCCACTCCCTTCAGCCTTGATCAATCATCACATATTAATTAACTTACTGGCTTAGTGACTCCAGAACTAGCTGGGCTCATCCCTTGGGTAGCCCAATTGGTTCTTGTGTGATTTATTTCCTAGCCCAAAGGAATCATAATACCCATATGGGCCCTAGTCCATTGTGGATTATTTTGGGTCTCACAATGCGCCCTTTTCTCTCTTCGTACACACTCTAAAGTATGGAGAGAAAAAATCACATATGAGTATAAAATAATCTGTAAATAGAAAGGTAATAAACGAGTACCTTCTTGAGCTTGCCCCCTAGCCTTTGGGCATGCACATCATTTGTTTGAACTCGGACTCAGCATGCCAATTTCTCCAATCGATACCCTCTATATCTTCCTCCATTTAATACTTCCTTCGTGACTAATCCAATCCGCGAGCTGTTTGTAGCTCTTTATGTCCCTACTTTCCAAATTTTCTAGGGCGTTCTCTCAAACGCTTGAAATCTATCTTTAACCTTCGTTTGTGCCACCCCTTAAGGTGTAGGACAATTTTTCGTTTATTCCATGCTTTGCATTCTCTTTGAAGGTGAGCTTCTCGCCTCCCGAAGTTGCTTTCCTTTTCGAAGGTGAGCCTCTCACCTCTCGAAGTTTTCTTTCCACTTTGCAAGTTGAAATCGATTCAACTAGCCTAGGGGGGCTGAATAGGCATTTTTTTAAAAATTTAACTTAAAACAAGTGCGCAGCGGAAATTTAACTAATAGTTAATAAAGCAATCACACAGATCAACACGCATAATTTGTTGACGCGAAAAACCCAAACAAGGAAAAACCGCGGGACCTTGTCCAAAGATACAATCCACTAAAGTAAAAAAATTACAAATAGTAACTCGATTCAAACCCTAGAGTCCTTCCTAAAATTTACTAACCTCACGCCACTTGCAGAACTTTTCTACTTAACAGTTGCACGGAGACTGGCCTACTCGTCAACTTCCTTCGGACAAGCGCTCGCGAACTTGGCGTAGTCCTTCGATGCTCATGTCAACTCGACTTCAATCCTTCGATGCTCAAGTCATGGATAGAATGATGTAGATGAATGAAATTGATAGCCTCAATAGATTAACATGAAACTATCTATTGAAACTATCTATGTGTATGCACTAACCTAACTCTTAATTAATATGCACTCAAAATATGATTGTTAGGTTCTCTAAAATAACTTTTCGCTCTTGCCCTAATTCTCTCAAAAATCCAATTTAAAAACACCCTTTCGCTCTTGCCCTAATTCTCTCAAAAATCCAATCTAAAAACACCCTTAAGTGTTTTTATCAATATGTATTTAAAGGGCACAAAACAGAACTTAATTATGTATCCTTAGTCTATTAGGATAACTAAAAAATCTTTTAAAAACCTTTAAAATTGTCTTTTAAAAATAGTGGGCTGTCGCTTCAACCAGTCTCGAAAACTTCTGACCGGTCGGCGAGACACAAAGAGTAAAACGCATGCGAAGGGCACTTGGGTGACCGATTAGAGCCATGGGCGACCGGTCGCTAACTGGCAGAGAGCACAGACCAAAGCCACTTGGACGATCTGTCGCAGGAAGGAAGAAAGCCAACCTTCTATAATTTTTCAAAGGCACTTTAAAACACAATTTGTCAACAACTCAATTCTAGATGCAACGTCCTAAATGAAATGTATGCAAGTGTAACTTACCTTCGACATCAAGCATCATCGTCGAATGTGACACACTTTGCCAAAGCTTGATCTTCTATGAAATGCGAGACCTCTTATAACACACTAACGACTCTAAGGTGATTACAACTCAAGATTTGTCCTAGGAAGATGCCAAGACTAACATGAACTTACAATCTCCCCCTTTGGCACTTCCTAGACAAAACATAATACATAGGAAATATAAGCAAATAGACTTTACCTAGAATCTAAGAGAGCCGATCATCATGCTTGAATCCTGTATAGAAAAAAACTAAAAGCACAACCAATTGAAACGCACAGGTGTAATAGACTAGAGCATAAACAAGTGTAAATAATCGACTAAAGCATATATGATTAAACGAGCGATTCATTAGATAAGATTGAAATTACAAAACCAAAATGTAAAGAAGTTGTACAACCAATTAAAGCACACAAGTTAATAAAACAACTTCTCAACAATCTCAATCTTAAACAACAAACCAAAAACTAAGCCAACTAAACTAACTACTAAACCAACCACCATTCTCCCCTTTTTTGACTAGGAAAGCCAGAGGGCCCTAACTATCCTCGTGCATAGCATCCTCGGTGTCTTGAACTTAGGGCTCCGAAAAAGAGGAAGAAGAAGCACGACCCTGAACAATGGTTTGAAAATCATCAAGACGAGCGTCAATGGTATCAAAACGAGTATTGACATGCGAAACCACACTAGCAAGGTATGCATGCAACGATGTAAAATCAAAGGGAACGGGAGCAGAAGACAGAAAAATGGAGGAAATAGAAGATGGAGCAGGAGCATCATCAGTAGCATCATCTTCAACAGGTTCAGGTGGAGGCGGACCAGAGAAGGCATCACTCTTGGAGAGAATCTTGTCATTGACAACAACCTCCCTTGCCATAGTATCAGTAACCCCACTAAAATCAACACCCGCAGCCTCAAACATTCGATTAAGAAGGCAAGGGAAAAGAAGCGCATTCCGAAGACCCTGCCTTTTACCAAACAAGGCATGAGACTGAAGATGCTCAAAATAAGATTCATGGCAGGAACATGAATATCGTAGTCAAAGAACAAGAGCATCAAGGCAACATTATTAAAGGGAATTTCAGACAAGTTTGTCTTGGGCCAAATGTAATATCTAACGAAATCATTGCATTCCCGATACAGCCTATGAACTTTCCAGAGGGAAAGTAGTTCTTGCGAGGATCAAACTGAGAGGGATCAACAAACATGGTCTGGACCATGTGGTCAACATCATGTTGATGAGTAATTATAGCCTGATTAAAACTACCACGATCGATCGGCCAAGAAAGAGGAAGACCTAAGGTGGTGCAAACGACATCATGATATTTCGACATTCTTACCCCACACATAATTAATCATGAGTCTGAGTCGAGTCGTTATAATTGTTATAAAATTCTTGAACCATGGAGATACTAGGGTGCCTAGTGTGGGTAAGTGTGACCCAGTCATACCATCCCCTACGACGCAGCATAGCTTAAAATTCCGGGCTAAAATCATCAAGCGTGGGAGGTCGCTTAACAAGGAGAGACTTACGAGAGATGACACGAGACCAATAATAGAAACATTCGACATTGGGAAACAAATGAGAAGGATAGTCCTCCTCAGTACAAACTCTCTTGGAAGAAGTGGATGCTTTGGCTACAGGCTTACGAGATTTGGGAGCCATGATTCCTAAACGTAAGACCAAACCTAAGCCAAGATACAATCCGACAACAAACAAGATTGAACACAAATTTATCCATACCAACATCAAGGACCAACCACACCACCAATTCAGAGAAGACACAACATTCAAAAAACAAAAATGTACAATGTTCAAATGACATACCCAATATTAAGGATGACAACCCTTCTACAACAATACACAAGACAACATCAATGTAAGATCAAAAAGCAATAAAAACCAAGAAATTACCATGATCAACAAGAAATGCATAGCATATTGCAACAACCCAATAAAAAAAAACCATAAATTACATAAAACATAAAACCCAAGCCACAAGAACGAAATTGAGAGCCAAAACAACATACATAATTAGGAAAAATTGAAATTTAAAGGAAAAACAACACATCCATATGATATGCAAGCATATGCAGCCAAGCCCAAAAAACCACGTACCAACCAAAAGCACCACACATAGAGAAACACAAGAAAGAGGAACCCAAATGAGAAACATAAGCATAACCACAAAATTCTCGGACATATAGAGGAGATTTTTTGAAAAACATCAAGAGAAACTCACCTTGAGAGCCCTAGATATGAAAATCACAGAGGAAGACTTAAAAACTTGAAAGAACTTGGGGGAAAGCTTCTAGAGGTGCCGAAAATAGGGAGGAATGATGAGATTTGGCCCAATTTCAAGATGTTCTTGAAGATTTAGAGAGAAAGAAGGGAGGTTTGTGGAAAAGAGGAATAGAAAAAAAAATAACAGAGGAAAAAGAGTCTTGGGGAGGGGGAGGGGCGACTGCGATAGAAGAAAAAGAACCAAAAAATTTTGTTTTTTGTTTTTTTTTTTTGTAGTATAGGAAAAGTAACCTACACTATCCGACCGGTCATAGATATGGCCAACCGGTCGCTCGATCACAGAGGCTAACACACGAAACGAAGAATTTTTGATGGTCGGTCGGTCACAAGCAAAGGCGAACAAATTAACAATTCAGAAGCAGTTGTCCGACCGGTCACAACCAGGAACCACTAGGCACTTTTTCTGACTCGAAAAATAAGACCTCATAACAAAAGAGTAAGGACAATTCACCACATACTCGCTCTCAACTCATGCCTTATGCCACATAAAGAAACTCTATGCTAAGTGACTTCAAACAAACGCAATGCATGAGAGATATTAATGGCAATTGTCCGTGCACATAGATCAATTCAAACATGATAAGGTTTTGAAATTACAAGCTAAAAAAATCAAAAAACCATCCTTTTGCTCTCGTCGCTACTTGATTGAACGCTCACATGACATGAGCACTCAAAATCGATGATTCAAATCATGAACTTATTGAGAATAGACTATCTAAAAACATGTTGCAGGCTAAGAGATGATAACCAATGAAAGAATGAAATGTACTTTAAAGTATAAAATGGGGCTTCTGCACAACACTTCTCACTCTTTTCTTCTCTTTTCTTTTTGATCAGACAAGTCCTTTTTTTTTTTTTTTTTTTTTTTTTTTTATCTTACTAAAACTTGGTAGCTATTTTCAAAGAGAGTAGGTAGATCAATCCGGATACCCCTAATGAGAGCTTTCACACTAGTCAAGAAGATTTATTCCCTCTTCAACTTTTCACCAAACACAAAATGGTAAGAATAACATCACCCAAAGATTACACAATGTGTTTAGAGGGACTATGCTCTCACAAAACACATGAAAAGGATCATAAGAAGAAAGTATCCATGCAATGTGAAGGCACAATAAAGTTTTGTCTTAAGAGGAAAGATAAGTTCCTTCTAATGACTTTAACAAGTAATTCATTTCATTATCAACGAAAGAATTGAACGTAATGCACTAACAAAGACATAATGTATGATATGCATGATATGTTTTTTTTTTTAAAATAAAATAAAAACAAAAGAAAGAACAATGCATGATATGCATCAATGCAACTATGTTACATGATTCACACAATGCAAAACAAAGGCAAGGGAATCAGAGGAGCATCAGTCAATCGTACAAACTCCAATCGACTTCTTAAGAGACTTAAATCTAAGATTGTCAAGAGGTTTTGTAAACAAGTCTGCAAGTTGATGCTCAGAAGCGACAAACTCAATGGTTAAGACATTTTGCTCTACAAGATCATAAATGTAATGGTGACGAATGTCAATGTGTTCAGTGCGTGAGTGCTAAACAGGATTTTTAGCAATATTAATAGCACTTGTGTTATCACAATACACAGGCATAGAACCATGTTTGACACCATAATCAAAAAGCATTTGTTTCATCCAAACCAACTGAGTACAACAACTACCAGCATAATATATTCAGCCTCGGTAGTAGACAAGGAAACACAATTTTGTTTCTTGCTATGCCAAGACACCAGATTATTACCTACATAAAAGTAACCACCTGAGGGGCTCTTACGATCATCAACATTACCTACCCAATCTGCATCAGAATACCTTGCAACCTCAACATTAGTGTTATACGAATACCATATACCATAATCTAGAGTCTTATTCACATAACGGATTATCCGTTTCACAGAATCTTTATGTGACTCTATAATCTGACTGAAATCTTGCACGAACTCCAACACTATAAGAATTATATGGCCTAGTTGCAATGCATAAGTAAAGCAAACTCCTTATCGTGCTTTGATACTGTCTGATCAACTTTCTTACCCATAAGGTCTCTATTGATCTTGGCAGTAGTGGCCATAGGATTGATGACATCTCTGGTAGTCTCAAAATCAAACTTTTTTTCCTAAGCTCCTTTGCATATTTGGATTGGGAAATAAAAATTCCCCCTTCCATCTGTCTAATCTGAAGACCTAAAAAATGATTTAGCTTACCAACCATGCTCATCGCGAATTCACTACTCATGACAGTTGTAAACTCCTTAACATGCTTATCACATGTAGACCTAAAGACAATGTCATCAACATAGATTTGAGCAATGACTAGATCATGCCCAATGTAACGACCCGACCCAAATTTTCACTAGAAATTTAAATTTTTATTTAATTATGTTTTTAAGAGATTTAAAAAAATAATAATAATAAATAAATAAATAAATAATGATGTTGAATTGTATTTGGAAAATAAAAAGGGGTTTTGATTTAAATTTTTTAACTTTTGTTTTAATTTGGGATTGACCCAAAAGTTGACTTTTAAAACAATGGACTTTCGATTTTGACTTTGGGTCCGTTGGAAAGGTTTCGATCCCGCGATTTCATAGACACGTAGCACGCTTCGATCCGAGTTACGGTTTGGAAGATATGGGCGTTTGAAGCGAGGGGCAATTTAGTAAAATGGACAAATTGGGTTTAAAAATCAGATTTTTTTTAGAACTTTCTCTCTCTCTCTCTCTAGAACCTTCTCTCTCCCTTTCTATTTCTCACCCCCGCTCTCTCTCTCTCTCTCTCTCTCTCTCCTCTCTCTCTCTCTCGGTTTTCCTCTCCCCCGCACCCTCTCCCCTGCGCCCACCAGCCCCAGCCACCCCACTCACCATCACCGGCCACCCCTGGCCAGCCCCTAGCTCTGGCGAACATCCCCAGGCGCCGACCACCCCCCAAGCCTACACTCTCTCTCTCCCTCTCCCTGACCCACTTCTCTCTCCTCTGCGCGCGGCCAACCCAGCCAACCCAGCCACATTCGGCAGCCTTTCCATCGACCCCGACCACTGGCGACCTCCCCCGTCGGCCGATCAGCTCAGCCCGGCCCTCCTCCAGCCAACCCAGCCACCCCCTGCGCGCGGTTGCTGACAGAAGAGCTCCACTGGCCGCCGGCTTCTCTCCCTTCTCCGACCAGTTTTCCGGCGCCAATCACCTCATTCCTAGGTGGGTTTCGTTCCTCTTTCTTTGGGTTTTCATTCTCTTAAGCTTAGGTTGATTAATTTTGAGTAATTGGGAATTTGAAATTTTTGGAATTTTAGCCATTTCGGGATTTCTTTGGGTTTCTGGATTAGGGGCGATTATAGTTGTTATTTTGGGCAATTTTATCTCTAGGAAACCAAATGGATGTTTGGAAGTAAAGATTGAATAGATTCGAGAAGTTGGATTTGTAAGGATTGGAACCCATTTTGGGTTTGCTGAGGATTGGCCGAGTTTCAGAATATTTTTGGTGTGATTTTGGACAATCTCATGTGTAGAAAACCCGATATTGGATGTTAGATAAGAATGTAATGAAGATTGAGAAATTTTTGTATATTTAGTTAATTTTTGGGCTTGAAACAGCCACCTTGGGTAGCAACCTTTATGATTTCGAAACCCCCACTGATATTCCATAATTTTAGAGTATTTATGATAATTGGTTGATTGGATTATCGTTATTAGTTATAGTGATTGTGGTTAGGTTGAGCCGGGAAACCTTAGGGGCGTTTGTGGAAGTGTTATTGGTCAATTCGTGTAGATCGTAAACCAATCGCGTAGGAATGAAGTCGAGTGGGACGTTAGACTCCACACACACACTCTTTTTAAATGTCGTAGAACCGAGGCTAATCTATGGTTGAATTTATTTGCTTATTCCGAGTTTTATTTGAGTATGGATGAAGTTAGAATATTTTGGGATTTGGACTTGTTAAAAATGATTGTGATTTTCAAAGTTTACATTTCCATTAGTTTGATTAATGTCATTACTTTAAGTCTTATTAAATGATTTTTCATACGAGATTGACAAATTAATTTGGTTTTAAGAGTCGAGAGAGATATACGATTTCATACTTGATTAATAATACAAGAGTTTATTGGAAATAAATCGTTTTCAAAGTTTTGAGTAAGCTTGGAGTTGATAGCAAAATGTGTGATGATTTTATTGTGATTCTTCATTTTTAAGAAATTATCTTGCGCGGCATTGAGATATTATGCATGGTTTTATGTATACTAAATTTATTTGAAATAATATACTTTGGCGTATTGATTTAAGTTTTGAAGGAAGGTTTCAATAATATTTTATTTCGATGAGAAAATGATTTTATGATTTGGGTATGAAAGATGGTTTTCAAACCACCCTTTGCAGTACCCTCCGGATTTTCAGATACATAGGTATTTGGGACCCATCACGGCACACATATAGGCTTTAGGCCGTGTGTCGGGATGCTTTGCCATTTGGGGGCTGCTCTGCGTGCATGTATGACCAGGATTGCCTGTACGTGCTGATTTTATTCGCATGTGTGTATGGCCAGGATATTGCCTGCACGTGCTGATTTTATTCACACGTGTGTATGGCCAGGATATTGCCTGCACGTGTTGGATTCATTCCACGCGTGTGTATGGCCAGGATATTGCCTGCCTGTGCGATGCAGGAATTCCGCACAGGTGTATGGCCAAGTTATTCAGGGTATATAGCATGGTGGAAAATGAAATTGGTATTTTCAAGAGTTTAAATATGGATTTTAAGTGAAAACTACGTTTCGAGTTTTATAATGATTTCGATTTTATTATTACTATGACTTTGTTATTTAGATGGGTGGTTTTTGAGAAATGAGTTTTGATTTATCTTTGCTTTGAGTCTCATTAGTTTTATAACTCTCTTAAAGTTTGGAAATGATTTTAAACTGAGAGATTTCAAAGAGTGATGCGAGGTCTTAGAGCTAAACGTATTTTTGAAGGATTTTCTGAAACATGAAGCTTACCTCAAATGTTCGTTTCTATTAAACTGTCCACTCACTGAGTTTGTCTCACGGTTTATCTCGTCTTGTTTTAAATTGTCCCCCAGATAGTAGCTTTGGTGGAGGTCGAGCCAATTACGTCGAGGCGGTTACATCCATATTCCTTCTCGGACCAGTAGGCGTCATTCTATTTTTCGGTGTAAAATTCTTTGTAATAGATTAAAAGCTCTGATAACCACTTAAAATATTTAGTTGGTTTCTCTGTGAAATTGTTGGGTCGCAGACCCTATTTGGTTGTGGTAGAGGTAGTTGATGACTTAGAAGTGCTTTTTAACAGGTATTGAAATTTCTGGGTTAGTTTATTTTCAGGGGAGGTTCTGCCGAATTTTCGGTAGGATTTTCCTTGAATTTGGATTCCCGCAGGACCTCTTCGGGTTTCAGGGTGGAATCCGGGGGCGGTCCTGTCACCCAATCTTCTTTATAAACAAGATTTTGTCCACAGACCTTTTAACATAACCCTTACCAAGCAAGTAGGAAGTTAACCTCTCATACCAAGCTCTAGGAGCTTGTTTCAGACCATAAAGAGCTTTTATGAGTCTATAGACATGTTCTGGATGTTTATGATTTTCAAATCCTTTGGATTGTTCAACATACACTTCTTGTTGAAGAAAGCCATTTAGAAAGGCAGTCTTGATATCCATTGTTGTAATTTGAACTTGTAGTAACAAGCCAAAGCTAAGACCAATCTGACTGACTCCAACCTTGCAACAGGAGCGAAGGTTTCACCAAAGTCTATACCTTACATTTGAGTGTATCCTTAAGCCACAAGCCTTGTTTCGAACCACTTCCCCAAATTCATCAGTCTTATTCTTGAAAATCCATTTACTGCCAATCACATTCACATGAGATGGTCTTGACACTAGATACCACACATCATTCTTAATGAACTGATTCAAGTCTTCTTGCATAGCTAAAACCTACTCACTATCAGTTAAGGCTTCTCCTACGTTCTTGGGTTCTATCTTAGACACATGACACATGTGTGTGATCTCCTCCTCAACTTTTTTAGAACTCCTAGTGACCATTTTACCATCTAACTCACCAATGATGGCAATGGCTGGATGATTCTTTTGAACCTTATAAGAGGGTCCTTTAGACACACTAAAACTGTCATGGACACTTGTCTCTTTATCTTCATCAACATTTGAGATGTCCTCCTCCTTAGACTCATCACCTACTTTCTCAAGAGGCAAGGAAGCAGTATGGTCATCTCCAATAACATGGGAGCTTGAGACATCATCAAACGAAACATTGATAGACTCTATGAATGTACCAGCTCTCTTATTGAAGACTCTATAAGCTCGATTATTCAAAGAATACTCAAGAAAGATGCCAACATCACTCCTAGATTCAAACTTATGCAACTCTTCTATATCCCTTAGAATGTAGCATGTGCAACCAAACACCAAAAAGTACTTGACATTTGGTTTCCTGCCCTTCCAGAGTTCATAGGGCGTCTTATCGGTTCCATATCTAAGGTAAACTCTATTGACAATATAGCACGCAGTGTTCGTTGCCTCAGCCCAAAAATGACTAACAAGATTCTTGCTATTCAACATAACTTTGGACATATTAAGTAAAATCCTATTCTTTCTTTCTACAATCTCATTTTGCTGAGGTGTACCTGCAGCGACATACTCTTTTACAATAAGTAGTAAACTGATTATTTTCACACTCACTACCATGATAACTTGTAATCCTAACAACTAAAGAAATTTTCATGCTTTTCTCATTTTGGATCCTAGCACAAATTGCACATAAATTTTCAAAAAGCATTTGATTTATTATGCAAAAAAGCAACCCAAGTGAAATAAGAGAAATCATCAACCATAACAATTAAGCACATATCGTTTCTTTCTAATACTCAAAGTTTGCATATGACCCATCAAATCCATATGTACAAGCTCTAAAACTCTACATGTTGTCATAGCATTCAATTTTCTGTGGGGACTTTTAACTTACTTACCTAGTCTACAAGGACCACAAAATACTTCATGCTTAGACTCCAACCTAGGCAATCCTTTCACAATTTCCTTTTTAGACATTTTTTATGTTCCCTAAAATTCATATGACCCAAACGTTGATGCTAAACAGTCAAAGAATCATCACAAGCTTTATTGCACACATCAAGAATAGAAGTATGACATGATTCAATACAATAGCAATTATCTCCAGATCTCACACCTGTCAAGACAGTTTTTCCATCAACAATAACAACACTGAATTTATCACGAGTAAAGCACACATGCAATTTATCATCATCACAAATTTGACTAATGCTAATGATATTAGTCTTGAGATTTTCAACATATGCAACATTGTCAAGTTTAGAAATTCAAGGAGCAGAAATTGAACCTCTACCAAGAATCCTACACTTACTACCATTATCAAAAGTCACTGACCCACCATTCAAATCATTGGTAAAGAAAGTAAACAAACTTTTATCACCTGTCATGTATCTAGAGCAACCACTATCAAAATACCATACAACAGAATTATGAGCAGACAAAGCAGTAAGGACAACAAGACAAGTTTGATTTTCTTTCTTGATGTGCTTGCCTAACCTTAGACACACTAGTTTTGGGAGTAGAGAACATCTTTGAAATACGGCTTACTTCACTCAATAAAACCTGAATTTGGCCTTGGAGAGTCAAATTTTTACTTCCTGCCTTAGGCACTTGTACACTCCTAGAATTTTTCCTAAGAAGATTACACCTTGGTCGAATGTGACCAACTCTACAATAGTTGTCGCATGTGGGAATAAACCTACATTGAGAAACATGTTTATTCAAAGTAGTTTTCACATGGGAGACTTCAAAATTTGGATTCTTAGCTTCATCAGAAGCTTTGACAAACTTAGTTACAAAACCATAAGAACTGGGTTCAATGTTCTTGTATCCTAATCCCTTTTTATCACCTGAATTTTTCCCACACTTAACATCCGGTCAACCTTTTTAGCTCCTATTGTCAATTCCAAGATTCTTTTCTTAGCCAGTTCAAGTTCTAGCTCCAAACCCACTATTTTAGTTTCCAGGACAACAAGTCTTGCATGCTCATCATTGTTATTTTCAAAAGTATAAATTTTAGCCAGAAGTTGTTTCTTTTGAGAATTGCTCTCAGTCACAAAACTTTGATATTCTTGTTTCACAGTTAAGAATTCAAATTTTAAAACATCAAGTCTATCAGATAGAAAAACATTTTCCTTTTTTATTTTGAAAGACTGAGCATACAGAGATTTGAAGCTATCCTTCAATTCATCAACATTAACATCATCACTCAAATCTAACTCTTCGTCTACATTCTCAGTATCACTCTCATCCTCATTTACTTTTACAACAAAATCATTGACACTTTCAGGTGCATCCTCATCAATAGACTGTGAAAAATCAGATTCGGACTCATAATCGCTCCAAGTCACATTCATCTTTGTTGGATTTAGCCAATTGCATCTTAGTATTTGCACAATCATAAGCAAAATGTTCATATCCCTTACAAGCAAAACATTGAGGACTCTTTTTATTGTTCCCTTTCTCAGATGACTTAGAAGACTTGTCATAAGAATTCTCTTTCTTAAACTCTTGACCACTAGATCTACCAATAAATTTCTTACTGACACTTGGCTGATTGACATTTGTCCTCTTTTAAAGTACTTTTTGAATTGTTTAGTGAATAGTGGCAAATCATGTTTAGTGACAAACTCAGAAGTTTTTGACTCTTAAGTAACATGGATAGACTCGTCAACAGAGCTCAAAGCAATGTTTTTCATTTTCTTTTGCTGTGGAAGGTTCATCTCAAAGGTTTTCAGATTTCCTACCAAGTCCTCAATTTTCAAGGTATTGAGATCTTTCGACTCTTTTATAGCAGTTACCTTTGCATGAAAGCGATCAAGCAAAGACCTAAGCACTTTCTTACAACCCCAGCATGAATTGACAACTTCGCTTAATATAGCAAAGAATTCAGAAAAGGACTCATCATCCTTCATCTTGATATTCTCAAACTGAGTTATCAAATTCTGCAACTTAGACTCTTTAACTGATGAAGTTCCCTCATGGGTAACTTGAAGAATATCTCAAATTTGTTTGGAAGTCTGACAGTGAGACACATGTGTAAATTGATCATCTGAAAGAGAATTAAACAGGGCATTCATGCCCCTCTGATTGAAAGTACTAGCGACCGCTTCCTGTTCTCAACCTTCCCCAGCTCCATTGCTTCTACTGGTGGCGGGCAGGCGAAGGGCCCAAAGGACTCTTCTTGAATGGTTGTCTTAATGCAACCGATATCATCAGCTTAACTTATTCGCTATTAGGTTGTTTCTTTCATTTGGTAGTGGATCTTGTTGTTAGACGAAGAGCGGAGTGGAGCAAGGAAATGAGATTAGTTACCCTGCGATATTCCTAAATAAGGCTACGAAATGTAGTGAGCGCTTCCCAGTTGTGGAGCGGGAAGGTAGCTCTTTCCCTGCTAGTGATCGAGCAAAGAAGAGAAAAAAGGATCAACATCTTAATGTGTATTTGAGGTTGAGGAGTGTCCACATAAGTTCGTTGAGGTGTCTACACAGGTAGCTTTCACAGAGACCAAGGCCAGAACCTCCACCAGCCAACGTGTCCACTCGAATGATGTCCTTTCAGCAAGGTTCCACTCTTCTTGAGATTTGAGAACAATCACAGTTGTGGAGGAAGGTTTAGTGGGGTGTATTGTATATAGATTTTAAAAGACTTTTGTAGAGTTTAAAAGTCATGTGGCATTCAATTAAGATTTTAAAAAAATTCATAAAAGTCTATATGTATTCAATTAAGAATTTTCAGGAGTCTATAAAAGTCATGTGGTATTTAATTAAGACTTTTTAAAGACTTTTAAAAAGTCTGTAAAAGTCTATGTGTATTTAAGAAACCATTGATTTTTATGGAATTCATTTAATGATGGATTTTAATAGACTTTGAAAGACTTTTTATATGTATTTCAAAGTCATTATAAATCCGACCTCTCCCCTGTGGAAATCTAATGATTTCGATAGATTATGTAGAACTTTGTAAAAATTTGTAAATTCTGAAAAAGTCTGTCACTTAAAAAAAGTCTACAAAAATCTTTATAAATCTACATACACTACACCCTACTTAGATTCCTCAGTCGTAGTCTCCATGGGTTTTTTGGACTCATCTTTAACAGGGTCAGTCCACCCATTGACAACGTAATTCCAAACACTGTCATCTAAAGATCAAAGAAAGGCTTTCATTCTAACTTTCCAGGCAGCATAGTTATTGTCATTGAAGTGAGGAAGATGATTAATGGAAGTGCTACGCTCCATTGAAGTGACCTAAATCTACCCAAGGATCTCACTAAGTATATCTAATGACATTGCTCTAATACCAATTGAAATCGATTCAGATCACCAAACTAGCCTAGAGGGGGGTTTAATAGGCTCTTTAAAAAATTTAACATAAAACAAGTTCGCAGCAGAAATTTAACTAACAGTTAATAAAGCCATCACATAGATCAACATGCATAATTTGTTGACGCGGAAAACCCAAACAAGGAAAAACCGTGGGACCTTGTCCAGAGATGCAATCCATTATAATCAAAAGTTACAAACAGTGACTCGATTCAAACCCTAGAGTCCTTCCTAAGATTTACTAACCTCACGACACTTGCAGATTTTTTCTGATTAACGGTTACATGAAGACCTACTCTTCAACTTCCTTCTGACAATTGCTCATGAACATGGCTTCAGTCCTTCGATGCTCAAGTCAACTCGACTTCAATCCTTTGATGCTCAAGTCATAGATGAAATGATGTAGATGAATGAAATCGATAGCCTCAATAGATTAACATGGAACAATCTGTTGAAACTATCAATGTGCATGCACTAACCTTACTCTCAATCAATATGCACTTAGAATATGATTGTTAGGTTCTCTAAAATAACTTTTTGCTGTTGCCCTAATTCTCTCAAAAATCCAATCTAAAAGCACCCTTAAGTGTTTTTAGCAATATGTATTTAAAATGCACAAAACTGTAACGACCCGACCCCAAATTTAATTTGAACGCCAATTTTCAAAGTTTAATTGTCAAATTTATTTAAGTTTTTGGAGAGGAGTTATAGCTTTTAGAGGGGTGATTTAAAAATGAAACTTTGGCCAATATTTTTAAACGCTCAAATAGAACTTGAATCCCCGAACACATGGGCGAAAGCGGCTTTTAAATCGGAGTTTTGGGGAAGGAATAAAGTAGATTCTTCTAGAAGGGGTATGTTAGTAATTTTAAAATCAACTTATTATTTAAAATACCCATTTAAACTCTCTCTTTCTCTCTCTTCCTTCTCCCGCACCCACCCCTGCGCACACACCAGCCTCCACTGCAAGTCTCGCTGCCGGCCACTCCTTATCAACCCAAAGCCACCGCATGACCCCTTATTGCCAGTGCTAACCAACTGCCGACACCCCTGGTAGCCCAGCCCCCGGACACGCTCTCTTTCTCTCTCTGCTCTTCCGCTCCCTTCTCCCTGCGCACAGTCAGCCCGAAAATCCTCCCAAGTCCGACCATTTTTTCAGCAACCTAGGCCACTGTCCCACTCCCCAGGCGCTGGCCACCTCCTCCCCAACTTCCTCCCACTTGTCCAGCTTTCTCTGCACAGAGAAACAACTCAGAAAAACCCCAAATGCCGCCCCTTTGTCTCGCTGGACTCTGGCCAAACTTCGACACTATCAACTTCGAAAATAGGTGGGTTTTCTTCCCTTCTTAGTGGGCTTTCATTCTTTTGTGGTTTAATTGTCTAATTTTTAAGAATTTGAGAAGTTGAAAATTTGGGGGTTATATGGCATTTCAGGATGCCTTAAATTTTTGGTTTGGAGGGCTGTTCTTGTGGTTATTTGGACAAATTTCTTCCCTAGGAGACCCAATGGATGTTAGGATTGAGAAATATGGAGTATTTGTGAAAAATTGAGAATAGGGATTTAGAACCCACTTCGGGTTTCTCTTGGAATTTTGAAATTGGTAGATGTTTTATGTAGTTATGAACAATTCTCGCTCCTAAGAACCCTTAATTGAAGGTAGAAATTAAAGGTTTGAGAAATTTTGAGAATTTGTGGATTTTGAGTTTGTACCGCCACTTGGAGTGGCGACGGCAATGGTTCCGACCACCCAGCTGCCATGTCAATTAGCTAGTTATTTTGAGTACCAAAACTGAGTTGGTTAATGATTTTGAATGGGTGGGTGCTACTTGAGTTGACGAAAATTTTATTTGGTTCAAGATTGGACACTTTGCGGGAATCAATTTAATTCTCGAATAACTCCCAAAAGTAAGGTAGGACACATACAGGGTTTCTTTTGAATTTATGGTTGAATTTGAAAACGTGGGTGTTATGGGTTGGAGCTGGGACGGTTTGGGAATAGGTTTGAGAGTGTTTTAGGTTAGAGAAAAACGATTTATAACTATTAGGAAGAATGTGAATTGGGAGGAACGTTTAAGCTATCAGACACATTCTTTTAATTGACGTTAAGTTGAGACTAATTTTATATTCCAATTTGTGGCTTATAGGTGACACTATCGAGGGTTATGACGATCTAGTGGAGGATCGGAGCTAGACTTCTCATTGTGAGTGGACGTTTATTCTAAAAATGTTTATGAAAGTTTATGATTATAATTTATATTTGATTTTTTTATATTGATTGAGAAATAAGGATCTTTGAGTTGGATGTTTTATTTTTTATAAGTTTATGAAAATCGTATTATTTCAATTATTTCATGGAGTTTTATTTGAGGGTTTGATGTATGAATTAGAAACGTTGGGTTTTCAAAAATGTTCACAAGTGATCTTTTTTAAATCATGGTTTTCATATGTTGATTTTCTTGAGCTAGGGGTTATCAAAATCTATTATAACTTCTCTTTCTTATGTTTATAATTCACTTTATTTTGGGCCTATTGTGAGAAAGGTGAGATTTGTTTGTACCGACTCGTTATTTCATTTGAAAAGTTTGTAAAAGGTTTGGGATTTGAAACTCTCAGTTAAAGCTTTCTTAATTGTTGAGTTGTTATCGTATTACAAAACCACCCGCTTCAGTACCCACCAGGTTATTGGATTTGATAGGTCTTTGGGACCCATCTTGGCACACATATAGGCTTTGGGCCGTGTGTCGGGATGCCTCGCCCTTTGGGGGAACCCCTTTTTTGCAAAGATGTATGGCCAAGTTTTCAAGATATAAGCATGGTGGAATTTAATCGTTATTTCCAAGAGTTACTAAAATATGAATTTAAGTGAGAAATACCTTTCAAATTTATAAAGATTTCGATTTTATTATTTTTATGACTCCTTTATTTTAGATGGTTGGATGTTAAGTAGTGTGTTTTAATTTATCTTTTCCTTGAGTTCCATTAGTTTTACGACTATCTTAAAGTTTGGAAATAGTTTTAAAACTGGAGGATTTTAAAGAGTGACGTGAGGTCTTAGAGTTAAACGTGGTTCTAAAGGATTTTTGAAAAGATAACTAACCTTTGTTTTCGTTTCCATAAAATTGTTCACACACTGAGTTATCTCACCATTTCTTTGTTTTTGTCTAAATTTTTCCTCCCAGGAAGCTGCATTGGTGGAGGTCGAGTCTTTCACATCGAGGCATTAACGTCCATTTTCTTTACTCGGATCTTATAGGCGTCACTTTCATTTTGAAAAAATTCCTTTTCACCTTAATGTAAAATTCATTGTAACAAAAGTTGTGGCTTTGATAATATACTTAAATTATAAGATTATTGTTGTAACGCCCCGATCCTCGAGCCCATAAATACACTGAAACCTTGCCATTTAAACCCCTTTTTAAAGAATGAGTTATGTACTTAACATAATAAATAAATACATTTGATAAATCAGAGTGCGAGCCCAAAATCATTTATGTAAAATCATTGTGTAAAATCAGTTAAATCAAAATCAAATGGGTCCCACTGCCTCGTCTTCTCCTCACTACCTCCTCAGCCTGCTTAACCTGCAAAACACATGGTACACCGGGTCATTCAAACAAACAACCCGGTAAGCTCACTAGAGCTCGTATGAGTGAAATGACTTAAACAATAAACCTCAAAAATTAATCCATAATAACACCCATAATTACTGATTCACATCATAATTTCATCACAAATCATCCAAGCATCAAAATAAACATAATTCCTCAAATTCACATCTTAAATCCCATCAATAAATAATAATCATCATTCTGGCAAATCAATTGCATAAACGTCAACTATTAACATCAATCTTGAATCATTCACATCCTAACTCATAACCTCAATGCATAATCCATTCATCAATGTCCATCCTCAAGATTCAAGCCTACACTTTACCAAGTCCTAGCTAAACCAAATCCTAGCAAACAAATGCACACAAGTACACAAAGCAACGAAATAGACTATCTAATTTCACTCACATCGCTCTTTGAAATCCCTCAGCTTTAAAACTTTTTCTCAAATCCATTCTTTAAATCATCTCAAAACTGTAAATCAACCTCTGAAGAACGATTAATGCTCTCAAAATACTCCACAACTAAAACTTCCCGCCACTCTAGTACCCGAAGAACTGCTGGTCATATACTGAGGTAACTAAACTCGCCACATCCCGTGCATAGGCACGAGCAGGCAGATAAGCTCGCCACTTCCCGTGCAGAGCGAATCAATGCACGGGCAAGCAGGTAAGCTTGCCACTTCCCGTGCAGAGCGAATCGATACACGGGCAGGCAGGAATGCTCGCCACTTCTCGTGAAGAGCGAATCAATGCACGAGCAGGCAGGATACTCGCCACTTCTCATGCAGAGCGTATCAATGCACGAGCAGGCAGGTAACTAGGCTCGCCACTTCCCGTACAGAGCGAATCGATGCACGGGCAGGCAGGTATTCTCGCACAACCTCAATCACAACATTCCCAAACCATCTCATAAATATCCTTGTTTCGCAATATAACGCCTCTTGTATTTCTTTTCAGACTCACATCTACATAGGCATCATCATCAACCCTTACTGTTTTGTCCGAATTACACCGAATCTTTTCGGAAGTTGATTCCTACTCACAACTCATCACTTGTCTGTCACTCAAATCATACTAACATTTCCTCATTAATTAATTTGATCGTTTTGTATAATAGCTGTCTAATCATCATTCATTAACCTCGACAATAAACATTCCTTAGCCTCAAATCCTCGTCAAATCATTTCCATGATTCAAATCCTACACCTAGCCTTCTCTAACATAAGTCAGCAAACACACAAAACAGACAATTCATTAACAATACTCTACATTAAAGTCCGATAAGTATCACTCACAGTGCAATCGCGTGAAATGACCAAAATGCCCTTCACGGCGCCATTGCTCGGATATCAAATCCGGCAGCATAACAGCATTGGGGATAAGATTTCCCGAGCCTGTGAACCTGTTAAGACCAGATAACCAAACAAATACCAATCATTAACACAGACAGTCGCTAAACGACTGAAACGGGCGGCCGCCACCACACACGGTGGCTGCCCAACCCAGAACAACACACAAAACACACCAAAAACAACAATGGACCTTTGAAAAGACTCCTGGAGTTTCTAAAGAGGCACAACAATCGAGAAAGACCACCAAAATCGCCGCCACACAAGGCGGAGCTACAGTGGCCGTGGCTGAAAAATAGGAGAATCGGAATTGAATCACAAATGGATCAAACTAAGTACACAGATATGAAGGAGACGTCGAGAGGAGCCATAATGATACCTGGGTGGACGACCAAATCTCGCCGGAAATGGCCGAAAATCGCCGGAGAAGTTGTCGACCTTGGAACTTCGATGCCGTGGGAGGTCGTCAGAGCTAGGGAAGAGTACAGAGAGGCTCGCCGCGACGAGGGGAAGTCAACCCAAGTGGTCCGGAAAAAGTAGATCGCCGACGGGGAGGCTCGGCCCTGTTTTGCGTCGTTTCTCCGTCAAGGGTGATCGGCCGGAGAAATGGAGGCCACTGGGAGAGAGAGGGGAGGGAGGCGAGCAGCATGGGCCAAACACCCAACCCAGCCGCCGCCGGACGCGCCAGTGGCAGGCGCGAGAGACAGAGGCACGGGGAGAGAGAGAGAGAGAGAGAGAGAGAGAGAGAGAGAGAGAGAGAGAGAGAGAGAGAGAGAGAGAAAAAAACAATGTCAGACTTTTTGAGTTTTTAAAACCCACTTTCATAAAAATTACAAGTTTGCCACTCACTTCACATGTCCACATCTTTCGAACCGTAACTCCGATCGACGCGTGCTGCATGTCTACGAACTCGTGGACTCGAGACCTTTCCAACGTGCCCAAAGTCAAAGACGAAAGTCCATTAGTTTTAAAAGTCAACTTTTTGTCATGCCGAATTTAACACAAAATTTAAAAATTAACTCAAAACCTTTTAAAATTCCAAATAAATTCCAAAATCCTTAAAATAAATATTCCAAAATATTAAAAATAATTATCTGAAAAATACGGGGTCTCACAATTTTGTATTTGTTGGGTTTTGAGACCCTTTTTGGTTGTGGTAGAGGAGGTTGTTGTCATTAGAAGTGATCTTTACATATAAATTCGGGTTAGTCCATTTTCAGGAGAAGTTTTGCCAAATTTTCGGTAGGATTTTTTCTTGGTTTTGGATTCCCATAGGACCACTTCAGGTTTTGAGGTGAAATCTGTGGACAGTCTTGTCAAAAACAGAACATAATTATGTATCCTTAGTCTAATAGGATAACTAAAAATCCTTTTTAAAACCTTTAAAATCGTGTTTTAAAAATAGTGGGCCATCGCTCCGACTGATTGACGAGACACATAGAGTAAAATGCATGCGTAGGGCACTTGGGCAACCAGTCGCTGACTGGCAGAAAGCACATACTAATCTCAGCCACTTGGACGACCGGTCAGAGACATTCACGACCAGTCGCAGGAAGGCAGAAAGCCAACCTTCAGTAATTTTTCAAAGACACTTTAAAACACAATTGGTCAACAACTCAATACTAGATGCAACGTCCTAAATGAAATGTATGCAAGTGTAACTTACCTTCGACGTCAAGCATCATCGTCGAATGTGACACACTTTGCCAAAGCTTGATTTTCTATGAAACGCGAGAACTCTCATAGCACGCTAAGGACTCTAAGACGATTACAACTCAAGATTTATCCTAGAAAGATACCAAGACTAAAATGATCTTACAAAAGTGAGCCTCTCACCTCTCGAAGTTTCCCTTCCTCTTTGAATAATAAATAAAGATTCATGTTTATTTATTTTTATCGTTTGTTCCGATTTTTCATTCCTTGCATATTTTCTGTGAAACTTAACCTGAAGTGTCATTAAAATATGTCTTTCTTGCTTATTTCCCGTTATGTTAAACCCGAAATGTCATTAAAATATGTCTTTCTTACATCCTTGCATATTTCCCGTGACATTAAATCTGAAATGTCATTGAAATGTGTCTTTTTCTCTTTTTTGTAAGATCATTGTAAAAAATAAGTTTTATTAATCAACCTTCCCAAATAATCATTTTTCATGCCACTTAGCCTGAAGTGTAAGTCAAAATGTTGTAGGGTAATATGTGTTTTCACAATACGATCAGACTAAGTCTCAGTCTCAGTTGTTCATGCAATTTAATCAATTGAGGCACGTTATATCAATCCAATAATTAATCAATCTTGTATTATGCTATTAATCAATCCAATAGCATGCAATATCAATCTGATAATTAATCCAATAATCAATCAATTAATCATGTATTATGCTATTAATCAATCCAGTAGCATGCAATATCAATCCGATAATTAATCTAATATCATAGAATCCTGTCTATGAAAAATAATCAAATATCATTCAATTTTTTGAGAAAATAGAGTAAGAAATTCTTAGCTCTTATTTTCTATCCTTGTTGAGATTTTGGCCGATCCCACCACATGAGCTATCTGGGATGCGCTTCAACTATTTGCTTTGATTCTTCCTCAGCCATAATTTCACAATAGCAAGTACTCAGCCATAACATATGCCCCCTATATATCCAGCCATATGTTTTGTAAAATTTGTACCCAGCTTTTGTTTAGTTTCACCATCGACCATGTGAGCTGTTAGGTACCCAAATATAAATAGCTGGTATCTCCCTAGCTGTAAGCCATGTAATTTATTTCCTACAATTTTCTTATCATTTAGACCAAGCAAGATATTATCATAATCATATGAGACTCATATATATGAGAGTTTAACATGCAAAATTTAGAAATCGTTGCTCCAGCCTAACACTCTATTTCTCATTCCGAGTGTTTGGTCACTCTTGCAATGTGCTTTAGGATTCTTATAAAGCCTTTAGACATTTTTTTATCCTCCTACAATATTGAAACCTGAATTAATCAGAATGTAACAAGAAATGCATCAATTCTTCCTTCAGATGCCAAAGAAATTGAAATACTCAGGTAATGAACGTTACAACTTATACTCGACGCATTCATACAGCACCATTGATGAATAGAGTATAGAAAATTCTCATCTGTATATACGGAGGCATCAACCCGAAAGGAGGTGCATTGATACCATGCCTCCATGCCTTGCTCCTTGTAGAGCTGCAACTTTTTTTGTTACTTGCACGCTTCATTTTTGTCCGTAAGAGTGCTGTCAATCCCTCTAATTATTTCCAGACCTTCTCAGTCGATTCTTGGAATAATGACCATAACCTGCATCTAATGACTATGCTCTTGTAGCAAAGTATTGCTACGTTAGATCAATCAAGGCAATTTATTTTTCTTCCTATACATTGTTATGTATAGATACATATATATATACATATAACCAAAAAATGCAATCCATAAGAACACAATATGCGCTTTGAAGCCCCTGTGTATTTTTTATTGCTTGGGGAGCCACCTCATGCTAACTCCAGTGCATGCTTCCATAGCATCAGTTTTCCTTCTTCTGTCTTTCATCACCATGCTTAATTTCAAAAGCATACAGGTAGATTAAATCAACAATAAAAATAGAGCTCAAATTTCAATTGGCTTTTTATTCACTCCCTATCTTGTGCATATTTAGGTGGTAAGACACCAATTCTGATTTTGGCAACAAGAAAATATATCTTCCGTGTTTCATGCTATATTCCACCTTATCCCAAATGTCTTTCAATCATAAATGCATGTTATTTTTTTCTTTTCAATTTTCCGAAAAGAAGTAGCTGTACAAATAAATCATGCATAGGTTCTCTACTACCAAATATATATATATTCAACCTGTGTAATCATGCACACGATATTCAGAGAAGTAAGGAAATTAACCACTTTCCTGATTCAATCCCATCCGAAAATTCTTGCTAGGCATTTTCATCTAAAGTCTTTGTATGGTAGGTTGCTAGTGTTTTAGGGAGACATCATCTTGATTGGTTTTTGTGCACGCTTGCCACGATTTGGACTCCAAGTTTGCAATCCCGAAATATAATTTTGCCAATTTGCGAGTAAAACCACCTTCCTGAGCTATCTGCACTCAACTAGCCATAACTTTTCCAAGAAAAGTGTAAATCACGAACCGTAAAATTTCTTAGAAAGCTAACATTCATATATTTTCAGCGGTATAAGGAACATTATCCAGTTTTCTCTAAGAAGGTACAGTTTAATCCGAGAAGTTGCACACGAATTTCCACTCCGAAAATATCAGAGTGTCATTTTGCTTTGTTTTGTTTGGCTTACTTCAATCACAATACAAATGTCAAAATGCACACCAAAAGTTTTATAATAAAAAAAATGATGCTTTGATTTCATGAAAGCATGACCCAAAAACTAATTAATTTCAATCAAATATTCTGTTCGTTTAGAAGCCTTGAGCATGTTGTGTGGGTTTTGGTCACAAGTTCTTCTAACAAATATTCAGATGCAGAGATTGTTAATCGGTATTAGGTGGTGCAGCTGCCTAATAAATTCAGTTAAAACCACACTGCATGAGTTATAGAACCCCAATTTTTGCTTAAGTGTTGTGTAACAATCCGACCCAAATTTCACTAGGAATTTAAGAAGCACAAAAGAACGTTGAGTTATGGGACCCAAGAAATTTTTGAAAATTTATTGGGAGACAATAATACGTTTTGGAGTTTATATAGAATTTATTTGAGGTTAAAATGATTTGTAGTGATTAAATTTGAAGTGATTAAGGATTTATTTAAATGAAGGAAATTATTTAGTATTGTAGCATTTAGTGGAATAGATTTCGAGAACTCAAAGTTTGAAGTTGAGGTGAAAGAAAAATAGTACAGGGCGAGAGAAATCCATAGGGTTTTATTTGAACATTTTTCGGACCGGGTTCCATTTTTTTGAGTTAATTAAAGAAGTGAACATTTATGCCCTTAATGAAAAAGTTTGGGTTTCCAAAGGGGTTTAATTGAAAAGTAATATTTAAAATTACAATCTTGGCAGGGTTGGAATGTCCTCGTGCTCACGAACGTATAGGCGAAAACGGATCGCGATTCGGAGTTACGTAGACAAAATTATGGGCGTTTGAAGTTAGAGGGCATTATGGTAATTTTGTGGATCAGCCATTTTAAAAACCAGCTGACCGTTTCTTCTCTCCCGCATAGCAGCAGGCCCTCCCCATTTCCAGAAATTTCTCATTTTAACCACCACCCACCCAACTTTGACCGACCATAATTTGTTCGTCTGATGTCCGATTGATGCAATCTTGGTGGCTTTGGCTTCGTATTGACTTCCTCTTTCTTTTGGTATATCACACACACCCTGTCTCACACTATACTGAGAGAATTGAAGCTCGAAAGGTGATGCCTCTAATGACGGTTTTTTGCCGATTTCTGACGACTCCGGCCACTATTCATGTTTTAATTTAGGTTCCGCGAATCCAAGGTGTGTTCCGGCCATTTCCAGCCACCTATTGAAGTCGACCCAGGTATAAAACTTGCTTATCTCGTCGTTATCTACATATTCATATATTTATTTCGCGCATCCGAGAAGTTTGGGAAAAACCCCTCTTCACCGCCGGCAGCCATCGCACGACCACCTCGCGTAGCAGCGACCGAAGTGGTTTCAAGCAGGTTTCGACCCTCTCTCACCTCCTAGGACTATTTTTAGATTCCTAATGAACTATTGGTTGATTTTTAGGTGGATTGAAAGCTGATGGAGAACTCGAATTAGAAATCGAACCTCGAACGAACGTCTTAGCGATATGGAACCGACTCCTAAATGAGCACCAACAAAGATGACCTAGTCGCGAAGGTTATGGAACGCGAGGAAGGATGTTTGAAAAGCTCGAATATATGATCGGTCGGTTACCAAACGTGGAATCGAATTGAAAGAGTGATTTAGGTAAGTTCTCGATAAGGGTTTGACTCCTTTAATTTATACCAGTAGCGTTAATTCTAAAGTGGGATTAATGTTCGGCATATTAAAGTAAGCGTATTTTTGTAATAGGTCGAAGGAGCTTCGTCTCTCGGCTATAATTAGTGGCAATGAGTGTTAAACCGTGAGATGGAAACGAGTCTCAAAAAGGGGTTGAGCATGGCTTGGTTAAAATAGTGAGTGGACTTTTTTTTACGAACATTTTATGAAATTCATGTTTTGATTTATATTGGTTATTTGAATTTGTTTGAGAAATAGAAATTGAATTGAACTATTATCTTGAAAGTGTTTTTCTTAAATAATGATTTTATTATTTATTTTGATTATCATGAGTTTTGGCTTAGAAATATTGATTGAGAGTTAGACATTTTCTTTATGAACATATGTGGTGAATTTCAATGGTTTAAGTATTTTTTGACATGGGTTTGATTTGAGTTATGAGTTTTATGAATTTGAAAGGGCAATGCTGTATTTATATACATATATATATTTTTTTATTTATGTCAAATATGTTGCAAATGTAATATCACGGAAAGACCCAGTTCAATATGATTTTACGGATTGGTTCCACTTAACATAAATTATATAGATTTATAAGAGATGTTTGAAACGAGGTGATCTTTGAATGGTCAGAAATCTTGTTTGGACACAAATGATTTTGATATTAAAATGAGCAGTTTTAAACCGTCATATTAGTACCCTCTCAGCAAGTATAATTTTGCTCTGCACTCGCCTAGAGATAACTCGGCGGTGTATGACCAGTATTTGCTCTGCACTTGCCTAGTCGGCGGTATATGACCAGCACTATATATTGCTCTGCACTGGCCTAGTCGGCGGTGTATGACCAGCATGACATATTGCTCTACACTCGCCTCGAAATAACTCAACGGTGTATGACCAGCATTATAAGCTCTGCGTGCGCGTAAGACCAGCATTATAAGCTCTGCATGCACGTATGACCAGCAGTTCCCCAGGTACTAGTACAATGTGACTTTATTCGGCCCTTGAGATTTTACTTTGATTGAGTTTTAAGTTGTGAGATTTAATTATTTGATTATTAGTATTCTTATTTGAGGTTTTAATTGATATTATTACCTAATATATTTTGTGGGAAATTTTAAAGTCTCTGGTATATATGAGTTATTTAAATCTATGCGTTTGATGGCTTTATGATGTTTTCGAAAGGAGTTTGTAAATTGGTTTTAAAACTGGGGAAATTCAAAGAGCGATGAGAGGCCTTAGAGTTAATTAAACTTAAGTTTTGTGAAATGATAAATAAATTTTATTCTTCGTTTTCATAACTTGTCCACTCACTGAGTTTATCTCACGTTTTCTCGATTTGTTAATCTTTCCCCCTAGGTAATAGCGGTGGTGGAGGTCGACCCAATCACGTCGAGGCATTAACGTCCATTTCCTTACTCGGACCCCATAGGTGCCACTTTAATTTTGTAAAAAATTCCTTGTAACAGAATAGTAGCTCTGATAACCACACTTAAATTTTAAGATGGTTTTCTTTGTAATTCTTAGGCCTGAGACCCTTTTTTGGTTGTGATAGAGGCGGTTGTTGATTTTAGAAGTGTTCTTACAAGTTTTATAAATTTTGGGTTAGTCCATTTTTAGGGGAGGTTCTGTCGAACTTTCGATAGAATTTTTCTTGAATTTGGATCCCGTAGGACCCCTTCGAGTTTCAGGGTGAAATCTGGGGGCAGTCCTATCATGTTGACTTAGAAACTAATCAAACAAACATAAATCTGAACCTCAGATTGACTTTGAAAATAGTCTCACAGATCTTGCATCCAACTTGACGCAAACACATACAAAAGCCAAGTGACAGCCTAAGCACTCAAAGAATCCATCATTGTAGGTATTCCAGTGCTAGCAACAACTAAAGTGGTGTGTGATTGTTTTCAAAGTTCATTCATCTTTCAATGATTTAAGTTATTTTGCTTATGCGTGAGGTGTGTGTTCTTTGTGTTTATATTTCAGATTAAACAACAACAACACAAAGAAGATAGAGACACAATTTTGGTGTCCGAAAATACCACAAAGGGGTTAAAAAAATTGGGGGTCTTTTTGGGCTGACCAGGAAATCCACTATTCGACAGTTTCAATACAAGAGAATCACACAAACAAGCTCATTCACTTAAATCCTAAATCTAAGTGGCAGCTTCTTACCCTTGTGCAAACTTCTTGAGCCAAGCAGTCAGTCCATCATGACATTGGCAGCTCACACCTTGAGCTTTTCAATGCACGGCACCAATATCAACACAAGCACAGCGGAACACGAACAGATGCAATGAAATACAACTGTGGATTCTATAAAAATCAGCTTCTTAATGTTATCAAGACTTAAAGAAGTCGATGGAGAATCCGATTCTAAAATCAATATGAGTATTTGATGATGATAATGGTGAACATAAAAACAACTCAGATTTTAGAAATCATAAACCCAGATTGAAAAAATCATTTTTCATTGAAAAACATTTTTCTTACTGGAATAACTTGAACTCTTTGTTTCAATCCAAAACAATAAAAATTCCAAAATGAGAGAGTTGAAAGAGAGAGAGAGAGAGAGAGAGAGAGAGAGAGAGAGAGAGAGAGAAAGAGATGGCACACTCAGTTTTGTCCAAAACCAATTCTCACCTAATCGGGACACTTGGAGGATCCTCACTTGTTTTGAGCTAAAGGACAAATGACAACTACAAAAAGGATGTCCAAAGCTAGTGATTTGGATGAGAATGACGATGTACATGGACTTTTGGATAAGATAGGAACAAAGAATATTTTCAGTTAGGGAATATCCTCATGCGTATGCGTGAGTGAGCTGAGGAAGATAATAAATAGTGCACATGTGTGTGTGAAATACAAGCTGAGACATGTGCACATCACATCACAAATCCAAACTAAGGAAAGCACGTATCCTCATGTGCACATCACATGTTTTTTATTAAGGAAAGCATATTTAAATATGTAAGAGACTAATTGACTACACATAAAAAAATGATGCATGAGATGCATTTTAATTACCTTAGTCCACTTGTTTTTATTCTTCCAATCTTGATCTTTTCATCCCAAGATAAACTCTAATAAGCTAGATTTTTAATTCTATCCGAGAGCTTATTTAATGTGGCATATGTAAAATAATTACAATGGTTTTGGCAAGGAAAAGCCAATTTATAAATTCCTAGAACTAACAATCTCTCCCTTTGACTTTCCTTGACAAAACAACCCAATTTGCTCAAAATTCTCTCAACACATATCCCAACTTAAACTATGTTCCAAGGTGAGATCAAATAACCTGCAAGGGATACCACTAACACAAAACAAGATATCAAAGCATATGTAGCATATATCAATGGCATATATGCATTCCCAGGTTGGATAAAAGGATCCAAATTGTAACAACCCGACCAAAATTTCACTAGAAATTTGAATTTTTTTTATTTGTTGTGGACTTAAGAAGCACAAAGGAAAGTTAAGTTGTGGGACTCATGAAAGTTTTTCTAAATCAAATTTGGGGACAAATATGAATGTTTGGAGATTATTAGAAATGTATTTAAGGTCATGAGGATTCTTGGTGAATCAATTTAAATTGTTAGTGATTTATTAAAATTATTGAGAATTATTTGTAAACATTTAAATATTTATTGGAATATAATTTTGGGGACTCAAAGTTTACATTCGAGCTGCTAGAAAAATGGCATAAGGCAAGAGAAGCACTTGGGAGTTTTGGGAACATTTTTTAGACTCAGATCCATGGTTTGGGAGTTAATTAAAGAAGTGGATGTTGTTGCCCTTAATGAGAAAGTTTGGATTTCACAAAGGACCTATATGTAAACTAAAGCATTTAGATATAATTTTGGCATGGTTAAATAGAGTTTGAGTTCATGAACGCATAGGCGAAGACGGATCTTGAATCCAAGTTTCGTAGGAGAATATATCAGTGTGGAAGTATTAGGGTATAGTGGTAATTTTGGAAGTATAGACCCAAAATTAAACCAGAATTTTCTCGAACTTTCCAGTTGAGGAAAGTTAAAAAGATAGAGAAAAGAGAGAGACAAACACACCCGCCGACCCCCCACACCCGAGTTCGAACCTGCGCACAACCTAAGCCTTGCCCTCCAGCCCGGCTCCAACCACTGCCGGACGACCCAGACCCGGCCACTGGCGAGTCCCCCGCATCGGCGCCGACATAGTAGGCCCTTCCCATGCACGCGCTAGCCTCCACACACACAGAAACACACCGAAAACCACCCAGCTTGCTGCCCCTTGTAACACCCCGAACCTCGGGCCCATAAAAACACTGAAACATCAACCTTTTAAAATCTGGTTTCTCTTTTCCTTTTAGCCATGCACATAAATATAAATAAATAAATTTCTATCAAATAAAACTTTTATGTAAAACCTCTGTATAAAAACATTTAAACAAAACAAAGTAGGTACCACTGCCTCGACTTCTCCTCAGCCTGCATAACCTGCAAAACACAAACCCTACACCACATTCATGGTGTACCGGGTTATACAACAAACCCGGTAAGCTTCAAAGTTCGTATGAGTGAAATGACTTAAACAAATATCCTCAATAATTCTTCAATTTCCATACTCAATAAATATCCACAATAAAATCCATAATTACTCAATCAAATAACAATTTCATTGCCAATCATCCAAGCATCAAAATAATCATGATTCCTCAAATTCACATCATAATCCCACAATTAATAATAAATCATAATTCATTCTGGCAAATCAATTGCCTAAATGTCAACTATTAACCTCAACCTCAATCATTCACATCTTAATTAATAACCTCAATGCATAATTACTAGGGCTGGGTAAAAATACCGAAATATCGAAAAATACCGATACCGGTTCTAGTGTGATTTATTCCTAGCCCAGAGGAATCATAATACCCACATTGGCCGTAGTCCATTGTGGATTATTTTGGGTCCCACAATAATAAAATAGAAATTTAAATGACATAATTTTAGATATTGCTCAAGACTAGCACCAAAAGGAATAGAAGATCCAGACATGGTTTTCAACCACACATTGGACAAGGACTTATGGATCAAAACTTTTCAACCTCATACGAACAAAGTTAGGTGTGTAGAATATTCAAGATGGAAGATTTTGGTCCTTCATGGATTAAATCTATTGAAGGTTTTGGTCCTCCAGAGATTAAATCTATGAAAAGTTATGGTCCTTCATAATTAACTTTATCTAAGGATTTGGTCTTGCTCATTATCGTTAAAGCCTTTTTTATAGTTATTTACTTTTACTTGCCTTATACTCTACTGGTTTTGTAGTTTCCTTTCTTCGTTAAGTTTTGGCAGTGTCTGCGATATGGATAAAGTTTTATTATCCATCTCAAAGTCTTTCATGCCAACCCAGGCCCAGTGGGAAATTTAGAACTATTAAGGTGGATCGCAGTATGTTGGAGGCCATTATTTTCATGAATGATCGAGATTTTGATGCATGGATCTGGAGCGCTATGCCTATGGTTGTTTTAAGTATAAGAAGAAATTAGGCTGATACCACTGAAAATGACGTTTTGCAGAAACATGTAGCATTCTTTGACAGGAATCATGATGGGATTCTTTGACAGAAATCATGACCCAATTCCCAGGTTTACAGACAACTGGGTCTGGCATCCTTTT
This sequence comes from Dryas drummondii, assembly GCA_003254865.1. NCBI lineage: Eukaryota > Viridiplantae > Streptophyta > Magnoliopsida > Rosales > Rosaceae > Dryas > Dryas drummondii. Next base: position 455,197 of record QANW01009069.1, on the reverse strand, counting down.
GTCCACAACCAGTGCTTTTCTCATCAATACGGCTCTCAATACACTCACCCGGGCCTGTTTTAAGTAGAGTTAACAATCAAAGGGTAGTTTTTTGCAAGAATTTTCTCTCCCTTATTCTCTGCGAAGCAGATTTGCCGAGACTCAACCTTCTCAAGTGTATTAGCAAGAATAATGTTGTGTAGTTCATCACAAAGCCTATACTATGAACTCCATAGAAGAATTCTTATGTTCATGTGTATCTTATGGAAAAGGTTGTGTCGTCCATAACAACCATTTATCAGCATTGCAATTTTATAGAATTCGTTATGTGCACTGCACCAAGATTTTCTTGGCGCGTAGGGCCAATTTCATGTCCACCCTTCTAAGGAGGCTGTTTCAGCAAAAATTGGTGCCTCGAGTGGCAGATCTAAGTCGGCCAATGTGGGGAAGATTATTTTCCTGAGCCCGAAATTGAAGTTTGAAGCCCAGAGTATCAAACAACATTTAGGCTAAACCCATAAGAGTAATTTAACTAAGTTTGGGTTTGTGAAGCTATTATGTTGAAAGCCCAGGATGTGGTTAAGTTTATCCTCATAACTAAATTCAATTGAGAACGTGGGCATGAAATGCAAGTAACATCATGTAAACGTCGGGATGAAAGACGCGTGGAATGAGAAACTTGCGCCTTACGTCGTGAACTTTATCCATAAGAAATCCTCGACTATATATACGTAATCATAGTTATTGGACAAGGTACGCAATCCAACCATTTGAACATTCATTCGCATCAGACATCAACCACTTGAGCGTCGAAGTATCTTTTGCAGGTACCCCACCCGCCGTACAAAAACAAACTCAAATCAAAGTCATATAGCGAGCGTGATCCAGAGTTCAATTCCGAAGTCAACATCAACAACCTATAGGCCAAGTTATCTTCTTTGAAGATTTTGGGTCCAATAATTGGCGCTGTCTGTGGGAATCCTAGAACAAAAATCCGTTCTTCAAATATCATGACAAGCAGAATAGGACTCAACTCGAGGTGGTCACCTACTGCTGCTGCTGCTGCTACTGCGCAGTAGCAAAGCTCAGGCTCTCAAGGAGTAGGGGATGCACCCTCATACATAAAGAAGCTGCTCAATGAACTTCTAGAAACCAGAAAGATAGCGGAGGACGCACTGGAAAAGGTTGGAGAACACGAGAGACAGTAAGATGAAAACAATAGGCGAGAAAAACGAAAGGAGCCGATGATTAAACCAGAAGAACTCGAGGAATGAGGATCATCCGCTGAGGCAAGTTCGGATGAGAGAAATGCTCAAAGAAGCCATGGGGGAAGCCAGAAGGAAGGAGAGCTGAGGGAGGTAGTCCACAAAATGGTGAAAGGCCTCAAGGAAAAAACCTCTGTTGAGCTTGCCTTGGAAGCTGCGAGGGGAATATGCAAAGAGACCAACCAAATTCACGAAATAAATCCTGAACGCAAAGAGACCAACCAAATTCATACAGCTCAAGTTCAAGATGTTCGACAGAACTACCGACCCGATTGAACACATTTATCACTTCTAGCAACAGATGATCCTAGAGGCACATGACGAGGCTCTTATGTGTAAGTTATTTTCTTCGATCTTGTCCGTCGGCCCTTAAGCGGTTCAGGCAAATTAGGCTGAGATCCATCAGGAACTTCGCAGAACTTTTCGAAGCTTTCATCACGCAGTATATCTACAATTCGAAGAGAAAAAAAGATATCAACATATTGTTCAGCACCAAGCAGAACCCTAGCGAAAAGCTAAAAGACTACCTTGGCCGATTTGTTATTGAGATGTCAACCCTCGAAGAATGTCACACGAAAATGGCTGCCAATGATTTTTGGGAGAAGCTGACACCTGGATCGAAGATTCACCATTCTTTGGTGAAAAGGCCTCCTTACGATATGCGAGAAGTGTTGAACTGTGCAGATGGTTGTATTCAACTTGAAGAAGAAGCAATTCTACTTGCTTATCGATCCACGGCAACCATTACCATTCCTAAGGAGCAGCCGGAAGAAAAAGACAAATCAAATACCACCCGAAATTACCAGAGGCATTAGCCAACCAATGCAAATACCCGAAGGTAGGTCCAAATCCAAGGCTAACCCAAGCGCAACTTCACCGACACTCCTCTCACCACTAGCATGACCAATATCTTCTGGGAAAATAAGGATTGAGGGATCTTTTGAGTACCAACACCCCTGCGTGAACCCGCGGAAAAGAGAAATCGCGCAAAAAACTGCTAGTTCCATAACAACTTCGGTCATCATAAGGAAGAATGTAGGAACTTGAGGGAACAAGTGGAGCCAATGTTAAGAAAAAGCATGTTAGGCTAATATAGGCTCCCCGAGGGACAACCTAACACAAGGCAAGGCGACACGCAAACCATGGAGCACATTCAGAATGAGGTTCACGGCCAGGGAGAACTGTTGAACGACGTAAACGTGATTCATGGAAGACCACAACATTCAGAATGAGCGGACGCAAAGCAGGCAAGCAGAGAAAGTTTGGCCCGTTTGCGACATCAATAGTCTCTCACTCATGACGATGTCACTGAGCCAGCAGGGAGTTATCACATTTACAAGGAAGAATTTGGAAGGAAACCAGCTCCCACATAATGACGCACTAGTGGTGACACTTCAGATCACCAATTTCCAGGGTAAAAAGAGTAATGATTGACAGAGAAAGCAGCGCATATGTGCTATACTTGGATGCATACAAGAGAATGGACCTAAGAAAGGACGAGATTCGGCCTGACGTGGTGCCCATCACTGGGTTCAAAGGTTCTAAGGAACAACTTGTGGGAGATGTAACACTCCAAGTGACAGCGGCGGACAAAACATTGTTTGTCAAATTTATAGTAATTGACTCACCTAGAGCTTACAATGTCATTATGGGCAGGGATTGGATTCACAGGATGGAAGGTGAGGCATCCACTCTTAGACAAGTGATGAGATGTGTCTCCAATGACGGTTTGGGCACAGTGGATATCAAGGGAGACCAGATGATGGCAGAGAAGTGTTATAGCATTGTGCAAGGTATGAAAGATGCGTCATCATCGTCAAGAGCATCTAAGGCTATTGAGGCCAATGCATAGCAATCAACACAGGGCCCACTAGCGAAGCAGGAATAGAACGCAGATCTTGAACTCGAAGCTGAAGAAGCCGAACCCGAGGCGAAGCCAGAACCACACGCAATAAAAGAACTACGGGAGACATTGTTAGATCCACAATATGGCGAGAAAAAGGTGCTAGTGGGTAACTCCTACCATAAGAAGAAAGGAAGGAAATACTCGAGTTTTTGCTAGTAAATAGAGATGTTTATGCATGGAAACACTAGGATATGCTGGGAATAGATCCGAGTATAGCTTGCCACCAGTTGAATGCCAATCCCAACTCCGGAGCAAAACCTGATCATAAGTGATGAAATTGACCGGTTGCTGGAGGCCGGGTTTATCAAAGACGTTTAGGGTCCGCAATGGATCTCTAACGTAGTCGTTGTCAGAAAGAAAAACTGGAAGTGGCGTGTCTGCGTCGATTTCACTAACCTAAACAGGGCTTGCCCAAAGGACTACTACCCGCATCTGAAGATCGATCAAATGGTAGATACGACCACCGACTATGAGCTGCTGACTTTCCTTGACGCATATTCAGGGTACAACCAAACACCGATGGCAAAGGAAGACCAAGACAAGACCACATTCATTTCGAAGCACGGGTTGTATTGCTACAAGGTCATGTTGTTCAGCCTAAAGAATGCAGGATCAACATACCAGCAACTGGTTAACTAGATGTTCAAAGAGCAGATCAGCAAAAGCATGGAAGTCTACATAGATGACATGGTGGTTAAGAGCTTGAAAAGGGAGGCTCATATCAAACATTTGGAAGAAACTTTTGAGGTCCTGAGGCGATATCATATGAAGGTAAACCCCACCAAGTGCGCTTTCGAGGTGTCGTCGGGGCAATTCCTCGAGTATATTTTGAATAGCAGAGGAATAGAGCTGAACCCAGAGAAAGTCGAGATTCTGAGAAATATGCCTGAACCACGCCTTGGGAAGTGCAAGTCCTCACCAGAAGAATAGCAGCTTTAAGTCGATTTATCTCATGGCTAACAGATAGATGTAAACCATTATTTCAAGCTATCCGAAGCAAAGGGTAAAAAGTGTGGGGACCGGAACAAAAAGAAGCTTTCAAACAGCTTAAGGAATACCTGACCAAACCTCTCATCCTCTCGGTGCCAAGACCGAACGAGCAGTTATACCTGTATCTGGCAGTGACCAAAGTGGTGGTGAGTGAAGCTCTATTCCGAGAATAAGGTAATGTTCAGCACCCCATCTCGTACGTAAGTAAAAGTTTGTTGGATATAGAGAAAAGGTACAGTACAATGGAAAAACACGCTTTCGCGCTAGTGATAACAAAAAGAAAATTGAGACAGTACTTCGAGGCTCACACAATCATTGTGCCAACCAATTATCCAATAAAAGCTGTTTTGGGGAAGCCTGATTTGTCCGAAGGGATGACCAAGTGGGCCATTGAACTTGGAACATTTGATCTTATCTATCAACCTCGGACGCCAAAGAAAGGACAAACAGTCGCAGACTTCATTGCAGGATGCCTCGAGGGAAATAAAGAAAACGAAGGAGATAAGGAAGGAGAGACGATGGCTGATCCAAATCCTTGGGATCTGTACGTAGACGGGTCGTCAAATCAATATGGAGCTGGAGTCGGGATTGTGTTTACCACACCGGAGGGGTTGAGGCTCGAAAGCTCGATCAACCTGGACTTCCTAGCCATAAACAATATCGCGGAGTATGAAGCTCTCGTACTAGGATTAAAAGTCGCTCGATCCATGAACATTTTAGGTTTAAGGATCTACAGCGAGTCGCAGCTTATAGTCCGTCAGATAAACAATGACTATGCAGCTAGGGACGAAAGGATGGAAGCATAACAGAAGCTGGCTAAAAAGCTAATCCAAGAGTTCAAAACGGTGCAGGTCACCCAAATCCCTAGAGATGAAAATGCATTAACTGATCAATTGGCGAATGCCACTTTTGCCGTGATCGTAAGTATCGTTAGGGACATAAAGATCAAGCAATCATCTGCACCAAGTACAGACCAAACGACGTAAGAGAGGGAAGCCATCCAAGTTATGCAGATTGAAAACGAAGCCGAGCCAGCTGAACAAGATTGGATGACTCTGATCCTCGAGTACTTGACACGAGGTACACAAACCGAATGACCCGAATGAGGCAAAGAAAAGTCACGTCAAAGCAGCCAGGTATGTAATTAAAGATGATGTGTTCTTTAGGAGATCTTTTTTCTGTCTGTACCTTAGATGCCTAAGCTCAGTCGAAGCAAAGTGGGCACTCATAGAGGTTTATGAAGGGGCATGCGGGTAAAATACCATGGTAAGGAAGGACAAGTGAAAATACTTTTAATGGTTCACAAATCTTAGGAGAAGACTGTTTGTATAGTTGAAATTAAGAGCGCCTTAGGAATAGTACAATTTCCTTTTCTTTGTTTTTTTTAACTTCCCTTACAGGACATCATTATCAAGATTGTATATTAATTTTCATCTAATGAGTCATACCCACCAGTATTTACATTTCAATGCTCATTCATCTCTTTGACTCATCAGTAAGGTGGGTAATTTTCAATAATCTGCACAGTCTATTTTCTTGTTTGGTGTAGAAGTCCTATTGGCATAGCTGTTGGTTCTAGCTAGATGCATAAATCCTTGTGTGTGGAAAGATATAAGAGGTGGCAATATTGAAGTGAATTACACCAGTATATCTCATGGTTTATCTTAGATTCCTTTCGATTAAATCCATATTGATCAATTCCATATGATGATTTGGAGAGACTTGGGTTCCCACCTCCACCAGAAGGAAGATACATGTCATGCTACCAGGTATTGTTTTTTTAGCCTCATTAGCCATGTATGGCTCCTAAAAAATGAGGTGCGTATACTGACCTGCATAGAGCTCAACTAAACATTTGATATAATGTTACAAATGAATTAACTTTTGAAATAATATTTTTTGTTTTGTTTCAGTACTAGGTATATCCCATATATATTCCCCTTACCGATTTTCGCAGCATATAGGAGCAATTGTTCAAAGCAACTTAGATCATTTAACTTTGGTGAATTACCAGACCTCTACTCATGAAACTTACATCACACATTATCATTACATCACACACTAAGAACTAGTGATCAAGCACAAATGCCCGAGGAGCTAGTAGTGATCTGCATTCATATTGAAAGTTGGACAATAGTTAAATATCTGAATCAATATTCCTTATCAGGTAAGCATGGTTGTCCAAAATAGTTGAGGTTCATGCAAAGTTAACCAGATTGTTTAGTAAAGCTAGCACCAAGGTTATATAATTGAGGTAGAGCAGAATTGTGGGTTTGGTTGTGATTTAGATGCTCACTGTAGAATTAACTATACGAAGAGTTGTATACTCCCTTTGTACGAGGCAGTTTTCACTCTCTTTTCTTCATCTACACTCCTTTTCAATTGCTAATATATTTTATATAATTTGATTATTTATTTCCAAATAATATTCTTTTGTGGCTTTTGACATTCCACCGAACCTTTGTGTTCAGTGGGTAACAAACAAATCCTTCTTGGTGTTCGATAGCTTAGGTTTTGGTGGGTATAAAGAGAATAGTTATGAGTAATCATTTTGGTGTTCCTACTTCCTAGGGGTAGTTTGGAAGATGAAGTGGGTATATTGAGCAATTATTAGAATTTTTTATAAACAGTGGGTGCAACGAAAATTATGGGTATTAATTGAATAAGAAGTTGAGTCAAATAACCCATCATAGTTTGTTTTTTTGCCAAACCCACCACAATTTTAACCCAACTTGCACTGTAGAAATGTTCCTCACCGCATGCCAGCTAGGTAATCCGCCAAGACTAGTCTCACAAGCAACAAAACATATACCAAACCAAGCAGTGAGGATGACCAAGAAAGGCTTTGGTGGAGTGAAAGGCTACTTGTGCTTTAATTATCTATTAATTCAAGTAATTATTTGCAATATTATTGTTGAAAATTAAGATGAATTCTACTAAAAAAAAACAGAATCAGGACTAATTAACACAGATCACACAAGCATTTCCCAAACACAGGTTGAAGGTGAAACAAAGAATTGTTAGAACAAGTAATTCATAATATCAGAACAATTAATACTCTTTTAGTATTAATTGGCATAATAATAGTAATTCACTAATTCATAGTATATATATACTTACAGAGAAATTAATTAATGTGCTCCAAAATATGAAATGAAGTCTTGCAAGTTGCAACATTTGTATCGGCAATCAGCAGGCCCTCTAGAAATATTCACTGACCATTACAAATAAACACACAAACACTTCAATATAGAAGTTATTACTACGAATTTTGAAAGTTGTTATTATTTAGTTGGTATTGATCGATTAAGCATTTATAGAACTAAAATGGACATTACTCCATTGTGATTGTGTATTGATGAACTGAAAAAACCAAAAATGTTGTTCGATCGGTGAATAAATTAAAAACTTACAGTTGCTTTTTTATCATCACTGTCATCATTCTGGTTGTCCACCTCATCGTCATCATCATCATTGTCACCATTATCTGCCATACTCATCAAGAAAACGAGCATCTACTTCTTCTCCTATACTTTTCTGTACTCTTTCTAGTTCAGGGGAAGTCTTCAACTTGAGGCAGCCAGTTACGGATAAAGTTTCTAAGGATGAGAATTTGACAATGCAATTTTCTGAGCAAAAGCCTTGCAGACTTGGTAGAGAACAAAGGGTCAAATGCTGCAATCCGCTGAAAGTAATCTCATTTTCTGCATCATCTTCTTCGTTGCTTGCCACTATTTGTTTCATTCTTTTGCAACACAAAACTTTCATTCTTGTGAGTTTCATTAAACTTTTGGCAACCGAAGAAGTTGTTAAATATTCCATTTCGTGACAACCAATTACTTGCAAAGTTGTTAGATTCTGGAAAGATATTGCGGATGACTCTAGAAGCTTTAATCTTGGACACTCCTTCACCTCTAGTATTTCCAAGTTTGGAAAAACTGGGCCTGCTGCTTGGGAGTTCTCATTCCCTAGATGAATCAGCTGGTACATATAAGCAAGCTCCAAGCGTCTTACATGTGGGAGGGTCCCAACTGTATGTATTTCCCCACTACCATTTCCTTCATCAACAAATATTTCTTTGCTAGAAACACAGGTCAATGAAAGTTCTTCAAGATTATGTAATTTCTGAATGAAACCAACTGCTTGCTTGGAGAGGGGTGCAAAAAATTGACACCATATTAATTTGCTAAAGACTTCTGCTATGAATGGATCATACCAAATCTTCACGGCGCTCTCAAAGATCAATTTTTCCAAGTTGGGGAATGAATCCTGAAATATATCAACGTGTAAATGTTAAATAGCATATAGAGTAAGTGATATTGTTCCCTCTAAATGTTGGAGGTGAATATATTTCTAAATTACTTAAAAACAAGTGACTTGATGTCCTTCATAAACTATTGTATTTAGAGTTGGAAACTTCCATGTATGGGTGCCATTAGATACGATCGATAACCACATGCATATATCTATATATATGAGCAGATGTAGATATTTTCAAGTGTTTATCCACGTGAATGCAAAAGGACGATTTCTTTTCAGTTTTCTTTGAGAACAACATTGATTAACTGCATAAAGAAGTTAGTTGTAAATGAAAAAAAGGAAAAACAGATGATAGAAATTTACGAGTCCAAATGTGCCTCGCGTGGGTATGCTTTTGTTGAATATGAAACCGAAAGGGAGATGCTGAGTGCATATAAGGTGCTGCAACTTGTTAGCCAATCTCAATATGATTTCAAATATGTTCATATATGTATATGTATTTATATTCTTGGGAATTCCACTTTGACGCTGAAGTTCTGATGTTGAACTTTGCTTCAAGCATATGAATATTGGCGGGTGGCTGTTCTCATATACATAACAAAATTAAATTGAATTGGAATTTCTTGTTGGTGTTGTGAGAAAAAATGGGCATATCATTTTGATCTGGTGGGATAACCCAATTGGCATATTAATAATGGGGGAGCTTCTATAATGACTGCAGGCATAGAATGCCTGCACCAAAAAAAAAAAAAAAATAGAGAACCTGCTGAACTAGTAAACAAGTTTTACCATTTTTTTGATGCATCCCTCAAGATAATAGTAACTCTTGATCAAGATGTGGTAACTTACCATATTCTTGATCCAAGTTACCATTTTCTTGAACCAAACATCAAGAAAATGGTAACCAAAACCTTGCCTCGAACCAAGTTACCACTTTTTTGATCGTTCGATCAAGAAAATGGTAACTTGGTTCAAGAATGTGGTAACCAAGCCCAATCATGACCAAAATTACCATTTTTTTGATTTTTTTCCTCAAAAAATGGTTACTTGTTCTCAAGAAATGGTAAGTTACCATTTTCTTGATCAAAGTTACCATATTCTTGAACCAAACATCAAGAAATTAAATGGTAACAAATTAGTGAGGCAAAAAACGTTACCACTTTCTTGATCGTTCGATCAAGAAAATGGTAACTTGGGTCAAGAAAATGGTAACGTGGGTCAAGAAAATGGTAACGTGGGTCAAGAAAATGGTAACGTGGGTCAAGAAAATGGTAACGTGGGTCAAGAAAATGGTAACGTGGGTCAAGAAAATGGTAACGTGGGTCAAGAAAATGGTAACGTGGGTCAAGAAAATGGTAACGTGGGTCAAGAAAATGGTAACGTGGGTCAAGAAAATGGTAACGTGGGTCAAGAAAATGGTAACGTGGGTCAAGAAAATGGTAACGTGGGTCAAGAAAATGGTAACGTGGGTCAAGAAAATGGTAACGTGGGTCAAGAAAATGGTAACGTGGGTCAAGAAAATGGTAACGTGGGTCAAGAAAATGGTAACGTGGGTCAAGAAAATGGTAACGTGGGTCAAGAAAATGGTAACGTGGGTCAAGAAAATGGTAACGTGGGTCAAGAAAATGGTAACGTGGGTCAAGAAAATGGTAACGTGGGTCAAGAAAATGGTAACGTGGGTCAAGAAAATGGTAACGTGGGTCAAGAAAATGGTAACGTGGGTCAAGAAAATGGTAACGTGGGTCAAGAAAATGGTAACGTGGGTCAAGAAAATGGTAACGTGGGTCAAGAAAATGGTAACGTGGGTCAAGAAAATGGTAACGTGGGTCAAGAAAATGGTAACGTGGGTCAAGAAAATGGTAACGTGGGTCAAGAAAATGGTAACGTGGGTCAAGAAAATGGTAACGTGGGTCAAGAAAATGGTAACGTGGGTCAAGAAAATGGTAACGTGGGTCAAGAAAATGGTAACGTGGGTCAAGAAAATGGTAACGTGGGTCAAGAAAATGGTAACGTGGGTCAAGAAAATGGTAACGTGGGTCAAGAAAATGGTAACGTGGGTCAAGAAAATGGTAACGTGGGTCAAGAAAATGGTAACGTGGGTCAAGAAAATGGTAACGTGGGTCAAGAAAATGGTAACGTGGGTCAAGAAAATGGTAACGTGGGTCAAGAAAATGGTAACGTGGGTCAAGAAAATGGTAACGTGGGTCAAGAAAATGGTAACGTGGGTCAAGAAAATGGTAACGTGGGTCAAGAAAATGGTAACGTGGGTCAAGAAAATGGTAACGTGGGTCAAGAAAATGGTAACGTGGGTCAAGAAAATGGTAACGTGGGTCAAGAAAATGGTAACGTGGGTCAAGAAAATGGTAACGTGGGTCAAGAAAATGGTAACGTGGGTCAAGAAAATGGTAACGTGGGTCAAGAAAATGGTAACGTGGGTCAAGAAAATGGTAACGTGGGTCAAGAAAATGGTAACGTGGGTCAAGAAAATGGTAACGTGGGTCAAGAAAATGGTAACGTGGGTCAAGAAAATGGTAACGTGGGTCAAGAAAATGGTAACGTGGGTCAAGAAAATGGTAACGTGGGTCAAGAAAATGGTAACGTGGGTCAAGAAAATGGTAACGTGGGTCAAGAAAATGGTAACGTGGGTCAAGAAAATGGTAACGTGGGTCAAGAAAATGGTAACGTGGGTCAAGAAAATGGTAACGTGGGTCAAGAAAATGGTAACGTGGGTCAAGAAAATGGTAACGTGGGTCAAGAAAATGGTAACGTGGGTCAAGAAAATGGTAACGTGGGTCAAGAAAATGGTAACGTGGGTCAAGAAAATGGTAACGTGGGTCAAGAAAATGGTAACGTGGGTCAAGAAAATGGTAACGTGGGTCAAGAAAATGGTAACGTGGGTCAAGAAAATGGTAACGTGGGTCAAGAAAATGGTAACGTGGGTCAAGAAAATGGTAACGTGGGTCAAGAAAATGGTAACGTGGGTCAAGAAAATGGTAACGTGGGTCAAGAAAATGGTAACGTGGGTCAAGAAAATGGTAACGTGGGTCAAGAAAATGGTAACGTGGGTCAAGAAAATGGTAACGTGGGTCAAGAAAATGGTAACGTGGGTCAAGAAAATGGTAACGTGGGTCAAGAAAATGGTAACGTGGGTCAAGAAAATGGTAACGTGGGTCAAGAAAATGGTAACGTGGGTCAAGAAAATGGTAACGTGGGTCAAGAAAATGGTAACGTGGGTCAAGAAAATGGTAACGTGGGTCAAGAAAATGGTAACGTGGGTCAAGAAAATGGTAACGTGGGTCAAGAAAATGGTAACGTGGGTCAAGAAAATGGTAACGTGGGTCAAGAAAATGGTAACGTGGGTCAAGAAAATGGTAACGTGGGTCAAGAAAATGGTAACGTGGGTCAAGAAAATGGTAACGTGGGTCAAGAAAATGGTAACGTGGGTCAAGAAAATGGTAACGTGGGTCAAGAAAATGGTAACGTGGGTCAAGAAAATGGTAACGTGGGTCAAGAAAATGGTAACGTGGGTCAAGAAAATGGTAACGTGGGTCAAGAAAATGGTAACGTGGGTCAAGAAAATGGTAACGTGGGTCAAGAAAATGGTAACGTGGGTCAAGAAAATGGTAACGTGGGTCAAGAAAATGGTAACGTGGGTCAAGAAAATGGTAACGTGGGTCAAGAAAATGGTAACGTGGGTCAAGAAAATGGTAACGTGGGTCAAGAAAATGGTAACGTGGGTCAAGAAAATGGTAACGTGGGTCAAGAAAATGGTAACGTGGGTCAAGAAAATGGTAACGTGGGTCAAGAAAATGGTAACGTGGGTCAAGAAAATGGTAACGTGGGTCAAGAAAATGGTAACGTGGGTCAAGAAAATGGTAACGTGGGTCAAGAAAATGGTAACGTGGGTCAAGAAAATGGTAACGTGGGTCAAGAAAATGGTAACGTGGGTCAAGAAAATGGTAACGTGGGTCAAGAAAATGGTAACGTGGGTCAAGAAAATGGTAACGTGGGTCAAGAAAATGGTAACGTGGGTCAAGAAAATGGTAACGTGGGTCAAGAAAATGGTAACGTGGGTCAAGAAAATGGTAACGTGGGTCAAGAAAATGGTAACGTGGGTCAAGAAAATGGTAACGTGGGTCAAGAAAATGGTAACGTGGGTCAAGAAAATGGTAACGTGGGTCAAGAAAATGGTAACGTGGGTCAAGAAAATGGTAACGTGGGTCAAGAAAATGGTAACGTGGGTCAAGAAAATGGTAACGTGGGTCAAGAAAATGGTAACGTGGGTCAAGAAAATGGTAACGTGGGTCAAGAAAATGGTAACGTGGGTCAAGAAAATGGTAACGTGGGTCAAGAAAATGGTAACGTGGGTCAAGAAAATGGTAACGTGGGTCAAGAAAATGGTAACGTGGGTCAAGAAAATGGTAACTTGGTTCAAGAATGTGGTAACCACCTACGCATGCAACTGTATATAGACGAAAAGGCAATTGCATTCTCAGAGTGCTAAATACGAGCTCCTGTTTGACAATCAGGTTTTGACATGCAATCCAAAATTACACAGTTTGACTAGTCTGGAAACGCGCCAGAGGCAGCATCTGTTGAAGAATCTGTCTCCTTCTTGGACACATGGAACTCTGCATGGGATTGAGTGATAGGTCTACTGCATCCTCGTGCACAACTAGGGTTCCTATAAGACATAATATTACAGAGGCAAGCCCCTGCCCACGACATTATGTTTTTCAGCATCTCTTCCTAAATGAATGTATTTGTCTAGTCTAACATACCCAATTATCCTCTGCTAGTTTAAATTGGAGTGCCTGAATATTTACTAACGAACATGAACTTATTAACGTCTCAATAACTTAATTGTCATAATTTTCAGGATCATTTTCTTGAACCAATCCTCAAGAAACTGGTAAGCAAATCAGTGGGGCAAAAACGTTACCACTTTCTTGAGCGAACTTACCATTTTCTTGACCCAAGTTACCATTTTATTTGCTCTATTTAATTTTCATGTCTTTTTTGACATAAACAAAAAATATATAGTTTTTTCGTTTTACCTTCACAGCTAGTGTAACCATCTCCTTTGAACTGCACACCATCAACTAGGGGGCACTCAAAAACCCTCCCACGAAATGTATCCTGAGAGTGCGAGCTGAAGTCCCAAAGAAGAGGAGTTAAAATACACGATTTTCTGATTTGTCAAAAAGCATGCGATGAGCTAGTAAGTTATGATCTATCCCTTGCAGGCTGTGAGGTTGGCTGCTTTATTTTGCCAGCTACCACCATTGTTATCCAAGCACGCATTCGTCTCAACATCTACCATGAATAAATAGTGAACACAACATTCAAGCCCAGAATGAAAAAATAACAATCAGATAACAAAACACCATACTAACAAGAGGGGCTTACCAGTACTCAAACAAACAGCTGGCTCAGTTGTCACAGTACAAAAGCAGCAATAAAATTTATCAATTTTTCCTTCTTATGATGACATTTACATAGAAAACAAATTAAACAAAATAGATAAGAAAGTAAACATACCAGTATTAACATCCTCAAATGCTCCTTCAACTGCTGAGTATGTTAATCAAAATATCAGTCTTCCTAGCTTTGTGGAACTCACTATAGTCCAATATGCAGCCTCTTGAATCATGCCAACATCATTTGCCCCATCTCCAATTGCCAAGGTTGTCCTTCCTGTATGTTTTTTTTTTTTTTTAAACCAAACGAGTAATCTGCAAAAATATAAGATTGATTTCAGGACACTCGTACGTATTTTGAAATGAAAAGATGGAATCGGCTTGTTTTTCTTAATTACAGAAGTTGGTAAGATGATAAAATTCAGTACAGAATATAAAAGAAGAAGAAGCCTTCTGTTTGCCTAACTTCTGAAATGAAGATTATATTTAATAGACCTACCAAATCCTTCTGTTTTGGAGAGACCCTGCAGCATATAACAGAGGCACAATTAACAGCCAAAGGAAAGCACTGGTTCTTCACATCACTTCTCAGAGCAATTTGAAGGCCAGGGGTGCATCTTTACTGCCTTCTTCAAACTTGAATTTGTGAAAACTTTCGAGTTGGTTTAAATGTCTTCTTTCATATCCTGGAAACTAGAATAAACAAAATATGTGATTACCAACTCAACTTCTATTGAAGTTGGATGTTTAAGAAAATTGAAACTTACTATAGTCTCCTTAAAACTCAAAGTCAATTAATCCCATAACACATCTAAGTTTAAATGTTAAGTGTCTTAGAAACAAGTTCAAAAGGCCATTGCAAAATAGTTTTTACTTGTGTGCAAGTTAGTTACTGGGATGCATGTGAAAGGAAACAAGAATCCATAGCGCATATTTGCACAGCAGAACATGATTATGTTTCTTTGTTCCATTGAAACCTATGGGTATTCTCAAGCACACAACAGTAGAACGAAAACAAACCAAGAAACTAGAAGAGTACCATCGACAACTACTGATTTGAGCATGTTCTTTCTACTTTTCTCTGTTGTGCAAAAGAGATGACCACTAAAATGACATTAGGTGTGGATTGCCTCTTACAAGGAGAGAATCGATGAGAAGGAAACAGCGAAAGAGATCGAGCAGGAAATTAAGGGAGAAAGAGATTCAGTGAGAGTTTCGGACTGAGGATCTATACAAGAAATTTGACTATTTGAGTTTCTGAAACAATAATATATTAATTCATTTTCCTGCTCTCAACAAACAAACAAATTGTTGGCCAAAAACCAATAACAAAAGGAACTAAACAAAACTTTATGGACTTCTACAAAGCACAGAGGTCCAGCTATATGAAACTGATTCATTCCTAGCTACAAAGAAAGTATCATGCTACAATGAGTCCCTGCAGAGTTTTCAAAAGCCAATCTACTTCCCAGTGAAGCATCTCATTAATTCCCCCACAGTAACTTACCACCCATACTTGGAAGGTTGTCCATTGCTTACTCTCCACTACCATTGTTATTGCTGGCAGCTTTGTTTTTCCTTAGACCTCTCCTCTTCTCTTCCCTGCAGAAGTTGAAAGAGATCAAGTTGTTGCCCATAACAAGACCCATGTCATTCGACTCATTCCAAACAAGACAAGGACAAGAAAGAACCATAGTTATATCAACTTGTTGGATGTGGCCTCATCAATATTAACTTACAAGCTACATTGGTTTTTAGGAAAGGCAAAGATGCATTTAATTTATTATAATGATGAAAAGAGAATGGTCAACCATGGTGATAAATGAGAATGCATAATAAGTAAAAAAAGTTAATGGAGATGTACCAGCAAGGAAACCCCTGATAGATTAATGGCCTTCAAGGAAAGAAGACCAAGAGTATTATAATAGCGTCGTTTTGCACAATACCAACTACATTTAAATTTTTGAGATCTCCAAAAGTGTCAATAACAAGAAAACCAAAGCATAGAGAGAAACAAGACCAAGAGTTAAAAAACTGGAGCTCAGTTCTGACGGTTTCTTTTACTGTCGCACTAACCTTGAAAGTCCCACAAAAAATCTTCAAAAAAATGGAAGGTAGAGAACCAGGTGAAGCTACTTCGCCATCGGTTAGTCTAAAAACTATTGATAGCAGGTCTCTTTAACCCCATTAATATACTATGCCCTCCCCCTAGTGTGTAGATGAATCCATGTACTCCTATTTCTGGGTTTCTAGGTTTCGAAACTCAGTGAGAGAGAGGGTCTGAGTTTTCTGGGATGCTGGGCGATGGACGTGCTAGGATGGGTTTCTGAGTTTTCTGCGTTTTTGGTGAGAGGATGGCGAAAGGGTGGCGAGAGGGCGATGATTCAACTAGAGGGCGAGGATTCAACGAGAGGGCGAGGACGGCGAGAGAGAGTCTGATCTTTCTGGGATGGGTTTCTGAGTTTTTGGTGAGAGGATGGCGAGAGGGCGAGGATTCAGTGAGAGAGTGAGAGACCAAGAGGGCGAGGATTTAGTGAGAAAGTGAGAGACTGAGAGGGCGAGGGCGACGAGAGAGAGTCTGGGTGAGGCTACGTTATTTATTTTGAATGGAGAGTGAAATGAGAGTGTGATTTGGGTTTTACCACTTTTTTGATGCATGCCTCAAGAAAGTGGTAACTCTCAGTCTTACCAAATCTTGACTAAGAGTTACCACTTTCTTGAGAGTTGTTTCAATGAGTGGTAACTTCACAAATGCTTAAAACCCAAGTTATCACTTTCTTGATCTTTTATTCAAGAAAATGGTAACTTCACATCAAGAATGTGGTAACCACCTACGCATGCAACTGTATATAGACGAAAAGGCAATTGCATTCTCCGAGTATTATATACAAGCTCCTGTTTGGCAATCGGGTTTGGACATGCAATCACAAAATTACATCTTGAACAAACTTACCATTTTTTTGATTTTGTTTTCAAGAATTGGTAACTTAATCTCAAGAAATGGTAAGTTACTAGTTTCTTGATCGAAGTTACCATTTTCTTGAACCAAACATCAAGAAAATGGTAACCAAATCAGTGGGGCAACAAACGTTACCACTTTCTTGATCATTCGTTTTTAAAATGGTAACTTGGTTCAAGAATGTGGTAACCAAGCCCAATGTTGACCAAAGTTACCATTTTCTTGATGTTTTTTCTCAAGAATTGGTTACATTTTCTCAATAAATGGTCAGTTACCACATTCTTGATTGAAGTTACCATTTTCTTGAATCAAACATCAAGAAAATGGTAACCAAATCAGCCAACCAAAACACGTTACAACTTTCGTGATGGTTTGATCAAAAAAATGGTAACTTGGTTCAAGAATGTGGTAACCAAGCCTAAAATGTTATGATAATTGGTAACTTATACTAATTAATAGATTAAGCATAAAGATCAGCAGTCAAAAGCAATTTTGCACAGTAGTACAAATTTACTGATTTGTAAAAATGTTTTTAAATGCAAATTTTGAGAACAAAGGAAGAACCTCTAACTTACTGAGCAATACAGAAGTATCATCTACTAATTCAAAATGATCAGAATATTTTAATCAAGTGTTTGATTAATCAGAGTGTTTTAATCATGAATCGATACCTACTAAAATCATAATCCATATAAGAAGGCAAAAAAGTACGTGGAACCACTTTTCCACAGCACCCCTCGCCAAAGAAAAAAAGAAAACCAGAAAGCCTAATCTCTTTTTTAAGAGACTCACAGTCGTGGCCCAAATGACTGCATGTCCATTTTACGTTGGACAATTGAATTGAGAAACCTCATGAATTAGCTTTCAAAATCAATTAAGCGACGTTTGTAGCCAGCTAAGTAGCTATATCTATACATAGTCAATATTCACCATTAAACCATCTTATTCTTGGGCATGTCATCAACTATTTAAGAAACCTGAAGATAAAATAAATGATTTCACAACATGTTTATGTGTTTATTAACATTATTGTTTAGGTAGAAACTTGCCAAAAGCAGACATAATATACAATGGATTTATAAAATTTTGGGGTCCTAAATATTCGACGGCCTGAGATATGTAAGTATCTCATTCATTTGCCTACTTTCAAGACCAGCCTTAGACATAACCAACCTTTCAAGGGTTGCAAACGAAATGAAATCAAGTCCATAACGAAAATCAAAGACTGCCATCTTTGCCAACATAAAGGGAAAAAATTAGCAAGCTTAAATTCACATGCATTAAGTGGGGGGAATTTGATAACAATGCCACCCCCAAAACAAACTCACAGGCTCGAGGACCTTGCAGGTCAATGCAGACGACCAAGCAAACGAAACTCAGGAAGAAAAACAGAAGGCAAGCAAGCAAACGCAAAGAAAAGGCAAACAAAAAATATTTGATGCCGCGGACAAATATTGTAATGGATGAAAAGGTAAAATGTTATAATATTGTAATTAGATGAAAATGATGACATAAATTAAATAGGCTGTGATTAAAATTGAAAAAATTAAACGAGCAAGTTAAAGTATTGAAACGTTATATCTAAAATATTATTTGGGATGCTTCAATAAAGATGACTTTGTTATCAAATTGCATACAATAAAAAACTGCATTTATGAATCACGTTTTTCATATCATTAAGAAAAGAGAGTGGTTGAGATTTGAATATATGCATAAATTAAATTTGAAATTTGAAGTGGAATAAAAGAACATAGCAATTATTTTCTTAATCCAGAAACATAATTGCAACAATACCTTGTCTTGCAGATCAAACACCTTCAGATTTACTTCTTTGAATGTGAATGTTGGTTTGCTTAACCCAGAAGTCCTTCATGGAAAAAAATAAATAAATAAATAAAAGGGTCAAGCGAATGGGGAGCAGAGTCATAAACTTGTGGGCATACTTGTAATGAATTAATTAAGGAGACCGGGGTAAAAATGAGTGGGTAGCCAAATATAATTAGCAGCAAATCAAGAACTGAGTGAAATTATGCACTTAAGCTACTGCTGACTTGAGGTTTCGTAATGGAAATATCTCAAAAATACCTTCTAGCTCGAGAGCAGCCCATAGTTTCACCTTTGAGAGAAAATATAAAAAACATTCATTTTCACCATTAGTATCCCTGTTTCTTTTTTCCATAACTTGTACAAAATTGAAGTCATGCTAAGTTTCAAAAAATTATTGAGAACAAAAAAAAAAAAAACAATATACTAAGCTATAATCCTCTAGCTACAACTTTACGTTGAATATACATTCACATCCAAAAGAAAAAAGGTGGAGCATCAAAAGAACAACTGAAGGCTTACTGCATCATGAATGAATGTAGTTGCACAACATATGGATAGCTACAAATTTCTGCCTGCAGTATCCATTGTTTGAACATGACAGAAAATAAAGAATACACCTGCTCCTCCTCAACATATAAAACACTCATACAAAAATTATAAATAAATAAAAGAAAAAAGCAACATTACCTCTGGGTGAGGAATCAAGAATTAAATAACCAATACCCACTTATTACAAACACTAAAAAATAACAGAAAACTACAATGAGAGAAACTAAAAGTATATTGAAAGTAAATTAGAATGACCTGTAGGCTTCTATGCCAAGTAAATTAACAATTAAGGGTACTTTCTTCTTTAAGAAAAGTTGAGACTATATTCTTCTTGTTGAATTGTTGAATCCTTGTTTTTCTTTCTTTAATAACTCTTTTCTAGAGGGGAGGGGTAAACTGATAATGGATTCCCAAGATTGCTTTAAGACATGTAGTTGATTTGATAATGGAGTCATGATTGTGTGAAGACATCGATATTCTGCTTGCCTATAATGCTCGATAAAACAGTGATGAAATCCTCTATATTGGAAAAAAAATTTGATAAAATCTGCGAGAGGCAAGGATGCGGACCTTTCAAGGGTCCTCTTCCCGGCCATCTATCCCATGATGATATCTCAATGTGTGCCTTCATTTTTATGGCGGATAGGTTTGACAGGTAAGATTGTTACTTAATAAAAGTTTATGAATGTACAGTACATAATCAATGTTCCAGAGTTACTTATATGACATCCCCTCAAATCATGTAGATATGCCATTGTGACTCTTGACAAAGGATACGGACTTACATTGTATCGGCAGAGTTTTGAAACTTTGTGGCCTGAACAACACATCAGCACGGACCTGATAGATGTGGTAGGAAAATACCAAAGGCATCCCGGTTCTACGGATTGGTTCTTCCCCTTTTTCTTCTCGGTACCTTACCCTAATAACCTTACTATAGTGACAAATATTGATGTTGAATGCAACTATTTATGATTTTTCTAAATGTTTGTAGGAAAAGGCACACATGCTACCTCCCGATAAGGCCAAGTGTGAAAAGCAAGTGAAAGGGTGGAAGGAGAATGCACTCGTCGAGGCAACAGATACTTGCCCTTTCAAGAACTGTGAGCGGGTATATTTCATTCTCTACTTTCTTAGTCAATAAATCAATAAATTTGTGAATCGATCAATTTGTGAATAAACAAAGTTACTTAATATATGTGCAAGCATGACACCATGGGTATATTGTTGCAGATGTTTTTCACTATACAGGATGCCGAAACACCCCATCTATTTTTATTAGTTGATAAGCCTAAAAAAAAAGAAGCTGAGATATGGGATTCACTGAGGACGCCTAATCTTGAGTTACACCGTCAAGGGATGGTTTCCGGTTTGGTGAGTTTACTTGTCTGACGTATACAACATGCATGTATCTTATTTCTAGTTTAGTTGTACTAATTGTTAATATTTTCGTTTCAATTGAATTTACCTCAGTTGCGTCTACTCGATTTTTTGTTTTGTAACGAGCGGGTAGAAGAAATGTTGGAATTCAGGAGTTTCAAACTCATTTACCCCAAGGGCGTCCCGCAACAACCTAATGGCTACGACTGTGGGTTATTTGTGATGAGGTGGATGATGGATTTTGAAAATGCCTTAGATTTTGGCAAAGATGTGAGTTTTTTTAATATCTTATGCATTATTGGTTGTTTGAGTGTTTGTGTTTCAGTATTGTGAATATTATTGGGTTTCATGCAGCCTTTTGATTCTGTGGGTGAGCGGATGAAAATCGCCCTTGAAATTGTCAGACATCCACGAAACCTTAGGCTTCATGCGATTTTGAAGGACATTGAGACAGGATCGCAGCCCAACTCCAAGGTGCCGAAGGACTCATTTGATGAATTGATGTCAGGAGTGCCTCCATCTACCAAAGTGCCAAAACAAAAAGGAAAAGAGACCAAAAGAGGAAGGGGTCTAACGAAAAAGATTATCAACCTTATTTAGGCGACTCGGTTGTTTTTGTACATGGTTCGGACTCCATTTTTTTGTACATGGTTCGGATTCCTTTTTTTTTTTGTACATGGTTTGGCTTCCTTTTGTACATAGTTGGGATTCTTTTTTAACATTGTTCAGATTCCTTTTGTACATGATGCGGAGTCCTTTTGTACATGGTTCTGATTTATTTTGTACATGGTTCGAATTCTTTTTGTAAAGTGCACATGACATACTAAAATATTTTCATAATATTTTGCATAATCGAAGCACTAATTTCTGAAATTTCTTTTTTGGCCACTGCACCCATTTCTTAACTTCCCTTCATTTATATAACACAATCTTTAATGCTGAAAAAAATTAAAATGTCTATACGTGTTTCATATACCACGCATGCAACTGTATGCAGACAAAGACGCAATTGCATTATCGGGCTATTACAAACAAGCTCCTGTGTACCAATCCGGTTTGGAAATGCAATCACAATATTAAATTTTGCAGAACAACTAAAAAACTTACCCATGTTGTAAGTGACCATTTTCTTGATCTACAGTTACCATTTTCTTGAGATTTGGATCAAGAAAATGATAACCAAATCCATGCCTCAAACCAAGTTATCACTTTCTTGATCATTAGAATTGGTTCAAGAAAATGGTAAATTCGACCAAGAAAGTGGTAACCAAGCCCAAGATTGACCAAAGTTACCATGTTCGTGATTTTTTCCCTCAAGAAATCATAACTGTTTCTCTAGTAATGGTAAGTTCCCATTTTCTTTCTTCAAGTTACCATTTGCTTGAACCAATTCTCAAGAAAATGGTAACCAAATAAGTGGGGCAAAAAACGTTACCACTTTCTTGGTCCAATTATCAAGAAAATTGTAACTTGAATCAACAAAGTGGTAAACAATCTCAAGCTTGACCAATGTTACCATTTTCTTGATGTTGTTCGTCAAGAAATGGTAACTTTTTCTCAAGAATAGGTAAGTTAAGATTTTCTTGATCCAAGTTACCATTTTATTTAACCAATCCTCAAGAGAATGGTAACTTCATCACTGGGCCAAAAAACGATTCGCACTGCAACTGGGTACAAACGAAAGGGCAATTGCATTCTCAGAGTACTCAATACAAGCTCCTGTTTGCCAATCACGTTTTGACATGCAATCCAAAATTACACAGTTTGACTAGTCTTGAAACGCGCCAGAGGCAGCATCTGTTCAACAATCTGCCTCCTTCTTGGACACATTTACTCTGCATGGGATTGAATGAAAGGTCTACTGCATCCTCGTGCACAACTCGGGTTCTTATTAGGCATATTTTTACGGAGGCAAGCCCCTGACCATGTCATTATGTTTTCAGCATATCTTCTTCGTAGAATGTAGATGTTTAGTTTCATACCTCATTTTTGGGAGGGGAAGCAAATTTGGTTTCAATTTCAATATTTTTTTAGGGGGTGGGAATGAATTTTGATTTCCATTTCAACAAACTAGGGTGGGAAAAAGTAAATTTCATTGGAAGCCTCAGTCATCACACTATCTACCATATCAACTAGCTCTTACGAAAAATAACTGAGACAATGTATTAGAGGTCAATATTGGTACTGCATAACACTGAAGTTAGAACATTTTTTCGTCTATCACAAAAGCTTTCACTAGTAAAACAAATTAGCCCTGTAATGGATATGGACTTGTTGCAATCATTTAATTTAAAATACAAGAAACAGCAGTAGATACAGTAACACTCGTTTAAAACAAAAAACTGGGAAACAAGGGACCCAACTATAATTACTTTCTTGCTGAAGGCCAGTACTCACATTTGTATTCAGCATTCACTATACCCGTACACTTAGGAACTTAAACTCACCCCAGACAGTATCAAAGAGGTTTCAGACTTGACTCAATAATTGACAACAGCACAAATCAATTGACATCAATTCACATGAACCATAATTCAATGAAAACAAAAGAAATTATAAAAGCAACAACGTTTCTCTCCAATATAATCCTATGCAAAAGGATTCCCTCCAATAGATGCAACAGGTCCATGCGTTGGCACACTCCTGCAAAATAAGCAACTCCACATTGGTTTCAGGAAAAGTTACAAGCATAAAAAATAACAGAATGCAACAGCAGTATGTCAAGCATCAATCTCTTCTCTAACACCAGGCAACTTGAGTTGCCAAACTCTATGTAGCATCTTCATAATGTAGTTCCAGATATTCAGATTGTCCATAATCAATCTTATCCAGTACCACCAATACACTAACATAAGTATTTAGTGAAAAGTACTTAGTGAAAAACTTAATTAAGGTCTTGTAGGTCTTGTGTCCGCATGCTGGAAAAGAAAGATGCATAGATAATTTAGGTTAAGTATTTTACTGAATTTAGCTTCCTAAATCAATTGGGAGTGAAATTTTTAACAAGTTTAACTGTAAAAGAAAATTATTTAAGAAATCATAAATGAAGAGAAAGATAAATTTATACTATTATATCTTAGAGTTTAGGTCTACAAAATACTATTATGCAATAAGTAATTGCACAACAACTAATTATTTTGAACTAATGTGGTATAATAAACTAATACATGATCTTGCAAGTTTATTTATGTTGGTTCCATTTTAGAGAGAACTTTATAGTTGAATTCTTCTTTCTTGATCTTCTAAAAAGTAAGAACAATCTATTATAACTATAAATACCCTTATCATTTTAATCATAATCTCATCATTTAGTGAAATTGAGATTGAAACTATTATTTGATTAAATGGTATTTGCAAAAGCCAACTTTTACCAAATTCAAACTGTAGGATCTGAAGCCATGTCTACTATCATCTTACATATTAGGATTCCTAAACCCTAATCACCGGAAACTGATATAATACTAATGATGAGAAAAGAACAGAATCCAGAACATGAGTAGAAAAACAACTTACGGAATTTGAGAACTCTGTGCTTGCCCAGCCATGTATTGCAAGGGACCTACACAATCAAATCAAAATCTCATTGAATGAAAAGGATAAGATTGTTATGACTAGACATGTTTTAATGGACGACAAATTTCTTCATAGCATCTAATATGATGCTTCAAGCACCATTGGATTAACAAATATACCGCTCTGGAACAAGTGGCAGGAAAAGGCAGAAAACAAAACCAAAACAAAATAATGTAGCTTCAGCTAGGACTAAAAAACTTACTTTCTGCTGCAACTGGAATATAAGGCATGTTTGTCACCGGATTTTGGGGAAACCATGACTGAGATACACCACCCATGAATGAGGATTGCAACTGGGCATTTCGGAGAGAAGTTTGTAAGGAGCTCATGTCCAAAAACTGAAATAGATAACACAGACAATTAGAAACGATAAACCTAAAAAGTGTACCATGTTTATGTTTTTGGACTCAAAGTTGCTGTCAGTATTCCTGAAATTATGGAAGAAGAGCGGGGGAATAAAAAAACAGTCTTGGTGTTCTTAATCATTGAGAAAATGAACAAAGGAGTTTTAGCTTCATGGCACCATTAGGTTTGAGAAACCTCATGTTAAATTGTAGACCAATTATATATGCCAAGGATGATTGAACTATAATAGTATATACATGTAAATTGGTCCTTGTACAGTCCAAATCCTTCTTTAATTTGACTAATCCCCATTTACAGTCCAAGCAAGACATGGTATACATTGATTAAAACCAATATGTTACAGTCTATAAATCACATCACTTGCAGACTTGGTCAGGAGATTAAAACCACAACAATGAAATAACAAGCAATTGAACAATGGCAATCTCTATGTTTACATCTTTCATTTTTCTTTATTGTTTGTCACTCTGTTTTCTTACAAAGCCTTTTCTATGATTGATTGCAACACAAATTCAATTTCTATCATACAGTACAAATCAGCATAACAGAGACAACCTGACGAAGTTACCAATGGCACGCCCAAAACCACATGGAACTGCTGCAGCATCGACATCCCAATGCACATGAGTCGTGGCCATCAGTTCTCACCCTGAAAGAGAAAAATTGAACTACCTTAATAAGAGGCTCAGCAAGGGAAAAAGCCATAAATTGAAAATAAAAATAAAAAAAATTAAAATAAAAATGATGCCTAGATACTTCAACAGAAGTGGGGAAAATCAAGGCTGAAAAAAAGGTGCTTTTAAAGGATTTTTTTTGTGTGGTACATAACACTGGCCAATGCCTCTAAACAAAGCATGCCTCTCAACCCCAGTAGAAACCAAAGAGTTTTAAAATATAAATTGATTGCATGTCGAACTGTGATTGTCAAACAGGAGAGTCAAACTGCCACTTTCATATAGCAATTGCACATTGGGCTGGAATGGATTGACATTGCAGTAATATATACTCCAAATGTTCATGTATCACCATATGTAACACATACTCATACAAAATCCATATTGAAAAATAATGAGAAATAAACAAAATGAACGCACACATACATCATCATTTCAATAACTCCCGAGTACCACCAAGAAACCAATTAATCCAATTTCAAAGAGAGCAGCAAACCAATCCACCAACAAACCAATCCAATTAAACCAATTTGAAAGACGTACACAAGAGACAAGACATACCTAACCAATTTGCAATGGAGCATCACCTGCCCTTGATTCTATTGCTTCGTCTTACAGCTGGTCTTTCGTTGGGGGCAGTTCTTTCCTTCCGCTTCTTTGAAACAGTCGATGCAGCAGGGCAGGTGGGAATGGGATGTGATTGTTCTTGCGCGTCCTCGTGGTCATCATCCACTGCCTCTTCATCGCTATCTTCCTCCGGATCGGCCTCCCCGCCTTGGTCATTGTTAGGACTGTCAGGTTCGTCCGCTTCCTCATCCTCAGCCATGTCATCATCTGGCCCCTCCCCATCCTCATCTTCCTCCTCTTCATTTGCCTCTTCCTCTTCTTCATCATCTGTGTTGTCTACATCTGCCTCCTCATGCTCCTCTTGCTCCCCCGAATCCGCTCCATCGTCACTTTCAGCATCATCATCTTCTTGGGTATTCGATGGTAACCTAGAACTCCCCACGTCAGTTCTGCTGCCCTGCACCTTGGCTTCTAGTCCCCTCTGCATGAGTGAATGATAGGTTAAAATATCAAAAACAATTTTAACTTTAAAGGGAAACCAAAATTCATCAAAAGATGCAATACTCACTATCTGCGACTGTAACGTGTGCACAAGCCGGTCAGATATACCCTTGGAAGTTTCCAGCTCGACAATCTTCCTCCGAGCTGTCGCAAGTTCCCGGCAAGCCTTGCTCAAAGAATGGCACTTAGCAAACAGCAGGGATGTTACCCCCGCATGCATATCAAGAAGCTCCGCCACTGTTTCAGCACTCACCTGCAATGTTTGCATTAATTAGTCGACCATATTTACAAAGCATAATTGTTCAAACATACAATATGCACCATATAGCATTTCCCTAAGCATACTTGAACGTACACTATACATTAACCATAAAGAAAACACACTTACACTTTTGCAATCACTGGGAAGCGGAAGGCATGCAGTGTGTTTACCCCGAGGAATGACAAGCTCCTCACAGTCTCCTTCTTCTCCCACACCTGGAACCGTGATGGACCTACTTGGCATCGGGATTTGACTGCTGACACCCTTGTCTGCCCGAGGTTGAGTACTTGGCATCACACCATCCCCTTCGTCCGTAGACGGCCGGGAGGTATGTTTGTACACCAAGTACTCCCTCCGAAACGTGTTGTAGTCAGGGCGGTCCGGATGCAATAAGTCTTTTGCATCCTTGCCTATCAATCCCTCGAGTTTTTCCTCCACCATCAAACGAACGTCGTCCAACATGGTGGGCGGAGGACTGATGGGAACACATGGCTCCGGGGTCCCCAAGCTTTGCACACTCACTCTCTCGCCCAAGAACCAGGCAAACCCAGCAGGCCCTTCCAGAAGTATTCTCACCCTGGTGACCGGAATACTGGCAGAGACATAGCTTGGCAGATCCGAGACATTGCTTCCCCAAGGGTGCCATTCAACCTAAAAATGAGAAGAGAAGGAAAATCAAACCAAGTATTCTTGTTCTAATTAGCAGTTATAAAATTGAGGACAGAAATGGAAACACAAACCAAAAGTCATACAACGTACAACGGGTGAAAGGAATTGAACAAGTGTGTTATTTTTTTCCATTCTTCCTACTCATACACCTTAAATGGTTTAATCACACGTGGTTCCGAGGGTACCTGATCAGCCGTTAGGTTTGCGAGGGACTCAATCAGTCCAGCTGTGTCATGTGAGTTGGCTCGCACCCCCGGTGTAGCCAACCACCTCAAGCCTCGAGGCCATGTGTCCTTTGGCTTGGGATCACGTAAAGACACGGGCATCAAGTATTTGCACGCCCATATCTATCAAACAGTAACAAACAGCGGGAGTTAGTGTATATAAAAAAAACACAGCCAACATGGTGCAAACTTTCAAAAAGAATTTAACAGTTACGTTACTTCCCATGCGCGCCAAAAGCCTCCCATGGTCCTGTTCTTCTTCCTTGAGATGGCGTCCATGTTCCGATACAAGCAGGAAAGAGAGGGTGCGCCCCAATTGTATAAACCAATGTCTTCAACCTTCTCAAGACTTGGTACATACCACAGCCACACAAACTTGCTCTTGTCGTTGAGCAGGGTGGCGCCGAGTAGGTGGAGGATGAAAAGTCTGACCATCCGATCTTCTAACTCGGGGGTACTGGTTCCGAACTGCCCGTACTTGGTATACAGGTCCTCGCACACCATCTTCTTATCCGCAGCCCGAGCAAACTCTTTACCAAATAACCTGGTAAGTCTCTTCTTATCTTTATGGGCGTCCTCTTCATACTTCACCGGATGCCCACTAAACCTTATCCCGGTGATTGCAGCAAAGTCCAGCGGGGTCATGGTCAGCTCCCCAACTGTGTCAAAATGAAAGGTGTGGGTCGTGTCCCACCACCGAGTTGCCAGGGAAACGAGCAACCTTCTGTCCCGCTGGCCTTTTGAAGTTGCCATTTGGACAATGCCCCCAAAGCCCGCTGCATTAACCTTCTCCTTGCAGCTAGAGCTCAGTTTTTTCCACCAAGATCTCAGGGTCAACTGTTCGCCACAGCCACGAACAGATTTGATGTCGCACTGCAAGTTTAAATGGAGTATTTAAGATAAGCCGCATTATGACTAACAACTCACTAAAAACTAACAAAAATCAATTTGAAAGGTAGCTGAAAATCACCATGGACGAGAGATGGACGTCCGTATCCAAGTGGAGCTCCTTGCTGTAAGGATTCCGACTTTGGGGCTTGTGGCCCTTGACACCAAAGCTTGAGCAGTCAGCAGGACTCCAAGCCTTGACTGTGGTCATTGACGATGCTCGTCGAACAACCACGTTCTCGCCAACACTTGACGACGGCATTCCTCCTGCCACATGACCTTGGCCCGTGGCTTCTGGGTTTGCAGCACTTGAAGTGGAAGCTTGGAGGTGATCTATACCAGAACCGCTGGTGATGTCGGAGCCCCTACCCATATTTTTACTGGCAAGCTTTGTTCGTGGCATAATTTACTGTCAAGCAAACAAACAAACAAACTTAATTTACTGGACATATCATTACACATAAAGAAAATTGTCCACATCTCTTAAGGATGACAACTGCTCTCTCTCTCTACCCTCCATCCGAAAAACCCATTACACAGTTATTCATAAACTAAGAAAAACAATTTCTAGCAACCTATAAACAATCAAACAACAACCAAGAACCTGAAACCAGTACCCAAACCAGAAAATCAGTATACCATGACTCACAACACCTGAAACCCCAACCCAACCCATAACCCATCATTGACAAAGTCACAAAACCCCAATTCCCAAATACAGATAAATGAATAAGCTAAAATCAGTAATTGAAAACTTAAATCAAACCCCTAATCCGAGAGTCACTGAATCACCAAATAAAAATCCTAAACCTAAATCCCTTATTTGAAATTTCAGAGATGAGAGTGAGAGAGATGAGACATACCTTTTGATTTTGGGAGAGATGCTAGTGAGAGTGAGATGCGACAGAGCCTGGGTGAGATCGAGATTTTGATCGAGCCTTTGCCCAAGTTGTGGGTGGGCTGGAGACTGGGAGAGAGGCGAGATCGAGAGAGTTCTCACCGGAGAATATATCGGCCGCCGGACGAGACAGTTCTCACCGAAGAAGATGATCGGCGCAGGGAGAGGGAAGAGAGAGAAGAGAGCGATCGCAGAGAGAGAAATGTAAGCGGGAATTTAGTTGAAATGAACATCTGAAATTCTAACTCATTATTCAGGGTTTGGGTGGACACTGGGCACGAAAAAAAATAAATAAAAAAACCGGGTTTGGGGTTCTAATGGGGTTTCAATGGGGATTGGTTTGGGGTTTAGTAGGTTTGGTTAATAATCTGTTATTAAAAAAAAATTATTAGAAAATTATATATATATATATAAAACTTTAGTTAATAATTTGTAAAAAACAAATTTAGTTCATCATTTGACTTTTTCATTTTGAGTTTTTACAGTTTCCGTAATTTTTAGGTTATTAAAACATTAACAAATATAGTTTAGTTTAATTAAAACATTAACATAAACAAATATGGCTGGGTTTATGAAAACATTAACATTAACAATATGTTTAGGGTATTAAAACATTAAAGTCATCAGTAAATATGTTTATTATATAAATATGTTACTTTATGTGATCTATTTAATAAACCCTAAACCCCATAAAAACACCCTATACCCTAATAAAAAGTATACATCATATCCTAGACCTTAGGGTATAGGGTATAGTATCTACCATATCCTAAAAATTTCTATAATTATATACCAAGTTACCAACTATGAATTATAGTCTTAGGGTATAGGGTATAGGGTATAGGGTAAGGTATAGGATTACAAATTTTAAAAGAACACACTAGGGTTTAGGGTATTATGGTATGGGATATTAGGGTATTAGGGTATAGGATGTTTTTATGGGGTATTAGGGTATTAGGGTATAGGGTAAAGGATTTAGGGTTTAGGGTAATAGGGTATAGGGTTTAGGGTTTATGATACACTACAACAAAAACCTTGATAAACATCACTTGTTTAATATCAATTATTGTAAAAAATAGATTAAAAAATTGTAGATATCATTTGATTTGTTCGACAATATCTTAATTTATTAAGATATCACCTAATAATTTTTAATAATTTTTACGATATCTTAATTTTTTCCTACTTTCATTAAAAATTGATATCTAAACCCTTAGGCCTTCCACTATGCCACATGAAAATGTGACCCAAAACCCATTTTGGGTCACAAATGGCTCACACCCAAGCACTATGGGCTGGAAAATGTGACCGAAAAGAGGGAGTAACCCAAATATGGGTCTAAATGTGAGCCAAAATGGTTGTGACCCAATTGTGAAAGTGGCCCACCCACATGAGGAGAGAGAGTGTGCTATAGCCGAAAATTTGGTGGGCCTCGCCTGCAACAGTTGTTAGCCACTTGCTGTGGTGTGACGTGTGCGACAGTGATGGGTGATCACCAACGGTCCATATTAAATGACCGTTGGTGATATGAGGCTGCCATTTTTTGTCATTTTTTTTTATTTGAAGTAGCCGGTTTGAAATTAAAGAGTTTAGATTAATGGACCGTTGATAATCAACAGTCCAGATCGCCCAAGCTTTTTTTGTTAAAACAAATAATTAATAAATCATTTAAAATTGAAATAATAACCAAAAATTTGCCAGAAAAATTCAAAAAAATTAATTGAAATTCCCCAAACCCTCCAACAACTATATAGATAAATCAGGGTCTATATATATTATACAACACTCATAGTTTTTCATCACAAACTACAACCTTTGTTTACCAAATTTGCAGAAAATTTGTTTTTCTTTGTCATGGCTCCTACAAGAAATGCTTGGGAGGTAGCTAAAGATGAAGCCCTAGTGATGACATACCTGTAGAATTTTCTTATTCTAAATATATTCAATATTGACCTTATTTTAAATATCTCATTAAAATAAGACCAATAGAATAATTTTTATTATAATTTAAATTTTAAATTATAAATTAAACATCACTTAATCAATATTAGCTATATTTTAAATATGTATAAAACACTGTGACCCATTTTGGGTCACAGTACCATTGCAGTGAGAATTGGGTCACAGCACTATTTGTAACCCAAAATGGGTTTTGGTCACAAAAAATGGGTCTTACCATAGTGGAAGGCCTTAACTGACATCTTTGTTGGAGCAAAAAAAAAAAAAATGGAAACAAAATTTTTGGACAACTTAAAAATTTTGACTATGTTTTCCAACACATCCAAACACAAACAGAAACACACAATCACACAATCACACGAGCTCTCTCTCACCCTCAGTGAGACACACACTCACTGCCATTCTCTCCTCTCTGCTTGTGGTTCTCGTTCTCACTGAGACCTTGTCGTCGAAGTCGAAGTTGCCGCCGGTTGACATTGGCGTCGGTGGTGAAGCACGAACTATCTGATCCTCCTGGGTTGCAGCGTCTCAAGGTAAGCTCAGTCTCATCTCTCCTGGGTTCTCTCTTTCTCTCTGTCCTCTTCTCGTGAGTTTTGAAATGGAACCATGAATGCCCACCAAACAACAGCCTATTTGACTTGAGTTTGGATGAAGGTGTTGATTAATTTATTTGAATATATATATATATATATAATGACAGCTTTTACAAGGGTGGTATGTATGAGTGTCAATATTCCTCTATCCTTTGTTATTTTTTAAAAAGTTCTCTTGGTATTTAGTTTGATGCTTTATGTGACTTTTCAGGTTATGTTGTATGTTGACATGGAAGTTAATGTCGTCCCATTGAAGATAACTGGAACATAATAGCTAGGGATGTGTACATTACTCTTCTTTCATGTACTCAATTCAATGTATCTGAGATGACTAAATGCTTGAATGCTTTGTGCCATGTTTGTTGCCTTCCGTGAGATATCTTACTTAATTTGACTGCCCTTTATGCTTTCATCACAATTCGAACGAGATTATGACCTTTAGGTCATACCCATTATTAATTACAACTAAAATCTAGTGTTCAATAGTTCCCAAAGTTATTAACACAGCAAGATGAACTCTAAATCCATAATTAGCTCAAATCCACAAATTCATTTTCTTTCATGAAATAAGTAGAAGCATATGTAAGACATAGTAACTGCAGCAATATATACTATACTTTCAATCAATCAATTGAAAATTGACTTGGTCCATTTGTTTTTTTTATGATTATAAAGCCTTTATGAGAAATAGGTGTGAACTTCAAGGTGAATCTAAGTTCAACACTTATTAAGTTTATTATATATTATTGTTTATATTAGTCGTTAATTGAGTTATTTAGCTTATCTCCCATCCAGTCATTTGTTTTGTCCCGAATTACTATAGGTCTTAGTTGACCTCTCTTATTACATGAATCTTTATAACAGTTTGAAGATTATGAAAGGTTTCTTAATTAACCGACCAAAGATCATGTAAGAATTAAAGCATTCTTATCAATAATTAACAATATTAATCATTTCCCAAGTGACTTCTCTTTCTTCGTTTGGTTCTACTGTCAAGGCCTTGTGCATTCTCTTTACACACACAGATGAGCATAGTGGTGACTTTAAACAGGTAGATTTTCATGTTCACTAGTCTGTAAGGAATTGATGTCATGATTGTCATCCTCCACAAATTAAAGTTTTGTTACACCTTTTCTTTCTATTTAATTATGTTGGATTTAGAGTACTGTTTTCAATGGTAAACATTGATGGACTTCATGGCATTGTATGATTTCTTTTGGTTGGTTATAAATTAGTACCGGTATTTTTATTTCTATTACCAGCTGTTGTTGTCAAGGTTTCTGCTTGCCATGAATTAAATTAGCTTCCTATCTTGTCATAATCTTTTTGTTTTTTTTTTTTTTGGTAAGGGTTAGTCTAATAATAGGAAAACTTCATACTTGGCTCAAAGTAATTTTTTTTTTCTGGTTGTGTTATTTAAGTGAAGCCAAGATTCTCATGTCTTTTACAATATTTATTTAATATCTCATGGGGGAGGGGGTTATCTAGGGATGATATGTTATAGACTTATAGTAGATATAGTTGGCAGGGGTAGGCGGTGTATGAGTTTTGCTGTCATTTATAAGCCAATTTTACTTTCACCTTTTAGCATGTCTTGTTCTTTTTTGTTCTAATATCTGTCTATGGATCTGGAAATTTAGGCTTATGAGTTTTCTTTATTGATGAACCAAATGTAACAGAATAAGGAGTCATTACTGCAATGCCTACAAAAGTTTCAAATTGATTAACACAGGTTATATTTACAACAGTCCTAATTTATGTTAGTTATATTTACACCATATATTTTTTATGAAAAGAAAAGTTTCATATCACCGTTTAGAAACCTCAATCAGTTCTTAATGTGCATATTTTATAGTGCAGGACAGTATCATAAAGGAATTGAAAGATTGCAGGAACATGAATTCTAAATTGATTATGTATTTTTCCAAATCATATGCCATGCCTTATGCCTAGTGCATGCTTTATTTAAGTAGTTACCACAACAAATTGCTAGAGAAAATTTTTTTGTTGGCATGTTTCTTGTAGTGTAGGATTGGGTGATACTCTGTTGAGTTTGAATGCAATCAATAAAAAACATTGAAAGCTTTGTGGTTTGAGAGCAATAGTTAAACTACACAAACAACTGATATTGTAGTATATAATTAAGCTGCAATAGTTATAGTCACCTAGCAATATTTAAACTATAAGCTTGATTAATAATGTGGTTAATTCAGTGTTATAGAAATTTATTAGTTATTTTTCTGTACAGCTTGATTAAATGGTTTGTGGATATAATGTTTGTGGAGCAAAGATCTGCTGTCTCCATTTTTCATGCCCCCTAAGCTATTTTTTTGACACATGTCCTCTTCTTAATAGCTACTTTAACTTTGTTAACAACTTTTAGATTGACTGTTAACTTATAATTAAAAGAATAAAATCAAGAAATAGCAATGTCTTTAGTTCGTTACTCACTCATCCCTGTCTTTTGATCAACTTTTTATTGTCTGAGCATTAAACATTATCTCCAAGTTCCCAACCTTTTCAGCCAAGCAATACTGGATGATTGCACTTTCTTTATCTACTTTTATTTTTCCTTTTATTCATTAGCTTCACTCATCTTCTTTTCCCTTTAACACTTCCTGGCATATATTACAGAAATTGAAAATACATTTTGATTCCTCTGTTTGAGATTGGACATTGGAGCGGGTTAGATGAAAAAAAAAAACAAAAAATAAAAAACAAGAAAAAGAACAATATAGCATTGTAGGAAAACAGAAGATCTACATGTGTTAATTGAAGCTATTAAATTAGAGAAAAAAAAATGGGGTTGGAGAGATTCATGGAAGAATAAATAGAGCTTGCCTATATTAGTCATGGTTTTGATGAGGTAGTGTGTTTCATAATTTTTTTTTTTTTTTTTTTTTTCTTTTGGAGTAAATTATATTTTGTAAGCGACATATGTCCATTTGTTACTTTATGTAGCTAAGCTTGCAAAGTACATATTTAGAAGTAATCAATGATGAGCAGTGTGATATCAGACCATATACATTGCTTCTTAGCTAACTTGTTGAAATGGTTGTTGATCAAATTCAGTAAATGATGAACAAGGTTATGATTGATTGTTTTTATTAGACTATTTAGTTCATGCCCTGTTACTATATAATAACTTACATTCGATTCATCCATTCATCCATTGTTTTCTTAGTTTTTCAGTTGCTTAGAGCTTATTGACAAGTTTATCTGGTATTATTAGTTGCATCACTCACAATTTCCTGTTTCACAAAACCAGTGGGTGATGGTGGCTGTGATATGTTTGCATGTCTTTGCGTTGGGAAATTGAATAAGGATGAATCATAAGAAGTCCCAAAACCATTTGCATCTTGTTTGGCATGAATTCCTGTTGACTGTTGGAGATGTTTATTTTTATTGTTTATTTGAGTTTGACTGTTAAATTGCAAATCTTTGAGTTTGTTTCATGTCTGAAATAACAGTTGAGGTTTTCTTTTGTGAATGAAGCTGAATTATAACAGGTGTTCGCATTTTTTTGTGAAGGAAGGTAACAAGTGCTGCCAATTAATATTTTGTAAATGAAGGCAGCCTTTAGAAGCGGTGAATCATGCACCTATTTTTGTGCAAATGCATGCGCTGATTATTGATTTTTGTAAAGGGAGGCTACCTTAATTTAGATATTAGGATGGGATGGGGTAATTAATTATAGATATATGCTCTATATTTTGGTGCAATGTGTAATCTTTTTTCGGAAGGTCTTGAAATACTTGTATTGGATGTTGGAATTAATGGTAATGGAATGTATTGAGATTGCACCAATTTCAGGCTTGAATGTCAGTTTCTTTTATATCAGGATTGTAGTACAAATTGGATAATGACAGTGATATTATCGTACAAATTTCATATCAGTTTATTTACACACACATATATAAAATAGTATGCACATTAGTTTATCAAAAACAACCAATATCTAAGTAACATTACCATATCAATAAATATAAAAAACATGATGTCCAACATTGTCTTTTATATCAGTTATAGATTAAATACAGATGTTTTAGATACATTCAAACATCTTTTAATAGAAAAAACTCAATATGTAACATAGCATGTAGATCAGTTCTGGGCGCATAAAACGATATCTAAGGTAGTTTACATATCCAAAATCACATTAAATATGATGTAGAAAGCATACAAAAATACATTTAATGGATTTACCATATCGATAAATATAACAGAACTAATGTCTTAATAAGAATTTAGATCATTTCCATAGTAATTAACGATGTGTGTCCTATCTTTAATATCATATTCAGAATTTTAATTCACTAGAAAATTTGAAAACTGATATCAAAAGGGCCTATTAGATATTAGAATTAAAATAAAAAAGATGTCTAACCTCAAAATGGATATCAGTGTCAAAACGATATCTTGACCAAAGTACATTACATATCGTCTACCTAGACATCGCCATAAAACATGAATAGACATCAGTTATTCACTGATATATAAGGGGGGTATTTGTAGTAGTGGTATTAGGGTTGAGGGTTTAGGATTGCATGTCCAACTATGATTGTCAAACAGGGGTGTCAATAGAATACTTTAATAAAGCAATTGCACATCGGGCTATAATCGATTGACATTACATAACATTGTATCATACTTGGGTGGGCTATAATTTACGACTAAGTTTCTAATTTCACCAAAACTCAAACCACTCATGTTTATACATTTAGACAGTAAGTGTGTCCTACTAACATATTTTGGCGGAATCCTTTTATCTCATTTCCTTTACAATTTGACTCCCTACATGTACTTAGCTAGATTGTGGAGATGTGAGTTTGTCTAGTTTCGTAAAGACTATAAACTTAATTGGTCCTTGTAATAGTTTTTACTTAATAAACAAGCAATGTCAGAATTAAGCATTTACATTCAATAACAGTTACAATCTAAATTAATTTCACATTAAAAATTAAATAATAGCTCTACATACTAATTGTTTGTTATGGGACGTAAAAGTGTTCCAAATGACACTGAGGCTCATCCTGCTACAAATAAATAATAGCAATACATAATAATTTTTTGTTATGAGACTTTCAAGTGTTCAAGACGAAACTTTGCATCTGCGGCTCAACCTGTTGCTACTCCGCATCGCTGTCACTTTCAATCTTCCTGCTGCCATTTCCGTTCTTATTTCTTGTACGGTGTCCCTTACTCTTGGGACAGTTGCGCTTGTCATGACCAAATGCATCACATGTACCGCATTTTCTTCCATTGCCTCCCCGTCTGCGTCCTGTGTCTTGGGTTCCCTTGGTCCTCACGATGTTTGGATCTCTAACAATGTTGTTTGGTCGAGCAGCATTTCAACGGAAGCGAAGGTGGGTATCTCCTGCTTGCTTCCCAAACCCATCCAACAATGGTGCTAACCTACTTAATTCATTATTCAACAAATTGAAACCTTCCTCTGTTCTGGAAGCCAGGAAACACAGTTTGTTGCAACTTGTACTCAAATAACTGTACCTCGCTAATTCTCGTGCTTCGTCGGGAACAATGTTGTCGGGCAGTGGGATACCAGAAGCTGATTCCTTCGCTGACTTTGTCCATCTCTTAAGAATGAGAGATTCCGGAAACTCTTTCAAATTCTCATACTTCATGACATTAATAACATGGCAACATGGGAAGCCCTGTGATTTAAGGAGATTGCAAGTGCAATTTATTTCTAAGATATCTTTGATATGGTGGAATAAAACTTTGAACTGAACATGTTCTTCACCGTATGTATGAATTACATACATGCGACTTTTCCCAAATTGTACAGGCTGCGCGGTCACAAGTGAAGCAACCTTATTTATCTCCTCCCTTACTAACTTGAACACTTTGTCGGTGTACAAGTTTGCTGCATGCCGCTCCAATGCATTAAGATGAGTTGTCAGCACCTGTTTCGAATTCTTCATCNCTGAAAATCTTCAAACACATGTGAATTCCTCAAGCGTGCCAGACCCCTGTCAATAGCTGGGATAACTTCAAACAACTTCGGACCACTCTTGAGAAAGTCCTTGACAAATCTGTTCATGCCCTCACACCGTTGCGTGCTACGCATTCTACCCCAAAAATGCTGTCTACAATATCCTTCGGCCCATTTGTGACGAATCTCATACATATTCTTCAACCACTCTGATTCACCAAATTCTTCAACCATGCTCGTCCACCGCATTTCAAACTCAGGGGGGCTTGAGGTGTCCCACAGACATCGCTTGAAAGCCTGAATCAAGTTTGGGTCTTTCAAGTTTTGTGCTAAATTCTTCGTGATGTGCCATCCACACAAACGATGTGGAACTCCAGGAAGAACTGCATCTATGGCATTGCGCATAGCAAGGTCTCCATCAGTAATTACCGACTCAGGCCGCTTGTCCCTCATGGAAGATACGAAGGTCTCCAACAACCATGTGTATGTCTCCTTGGTCTCGTCCCCACGGATCGCACATCCAAAAATAGTACTTGATAGATGGTTATTTGCACCGACAAACAACACTAGAGGCTTCTCATAGTAATTTGTCTTGTAAGTGCTATCAAACAGCACAACATCTCCAAAACAAGTGTAATCCACTAGAGATTGCGAGTCTCTCCAAAACAAGTTTACCAACTTGTTTCCCTCGTCCACACTAAACTTACAATATAAATCGGGGTCACTGTCGACCTTCCCACTCAAGTATGCAAGTGCAGCTTCAATGTCACCCTCAAAAAGGATTTCTCGGCGTCTACAATTCACCTTATTGTACAAATCCTTGATCGTGTAACCAACATTACGGTACCCTCCGGCTCGGTCGACCATGTACTCGTATATTTGGCACGTCCTAATTGATACACCTCGCATTGAAGTGGCCTGGAGAAGATCATCGTCCGGGATAGAGCGGTGTGATCGGATTAGAGGAGCCTCGCGTGGCGTTGCCAGTGGATGGTTGTGGTCCACACAGAATTTCTTCACAACATAACAATCACTTTTCCTACAGAAGCCAATGCGGAATGCTGCTGGACAATTAACTCGTGTGATGCCCCTGGGACATCGCTTCTTATTCGGTGAGTTTATGTACTTCTCAGCTCTTTCACCTTCCTTGTCACAAACCCATAATCTACTACAGAATTTATCGGTCACCACGGACCATCTCCCATCACGTACCCGAACACCAAATCCCATCGCCGAGGCATAATCTCTGTAAAACTTGTCTGCTTCTTCCAGTGTCAGAAATTCGGAGTCTATAAGGTCATTTTCAGTTAGCTGCTCATAACTTATCCCGTTGTGTTGCAAAATATCACCAAACCGAAACATGTTGTGAGTAGGGGTTGAAGGACCGGGATTATTCTGAGCTTCGTGGGGTGCAGATGTTGAAGCAAATCCGTTACAAACGGTACCCATGTCTCCCTGCTGCAAAATAGATATATTTTTTAAGTAAGCAATTCATGAACTGTCCATTCACATGCAGTTCTGTGCAGACGAAAGTGCAATTGCATTTTTAGACCAGTCAATACAATCTACTGTTTGCCAATCATGTTTTGACATGCAATCAAATAACATTTTGCACAACTAACAATAAAAGAAAAATTTGAAATTCCAGTTTCAAGCCAATTATTCAGACAACATAGTACCCATAATTGTAAACCCTACCAAATTCTACTCAACTCACTCAATCGAACCCATTAAACATAAATCCTAAAATTAAACACAAACAACCCATTAACATAAATCTCAAAACATAAATTACTTGTTCCTTAAAGAGAAGATGCAACAATATAAGCTAGGGGAATTTTCCTTGACAAACATATTTGTTTCAATATTCAGTTCAGGCATATGCAGTGCACTCATCACTGTATTATTCAATGGCACCAACAAAACAAACTCATAAAAACAGCACGTAACGAGTTCATAAAATCATAAGCTAAAATGCGACCATGTGATGTAGATTATTATACATATAAATTATATACACATATATGTGATAACCTAGATTTTAATTAAATTGTAGAAGTTAACATAGGTAATATATATTGATAAGAATGTGAAGTTGTAGTTAATAAGAATCAAATATATATTATATAAAGTCACTTCATTTAATATAAATCTAAATCTCCCGTTTCAAGTCCACAATCACAAAGCAACCTCCTGTTCTTGATTGCATTTGAAAGTTCTTTTTTTTTTTTAACACATGTTTTTTAAGCACAACACAGACACTTCTTGGACAGATATTTTGTTGCTTTTAATTTTTCTTTTCGGACTTGGTATTTACTTTTGTTGTTCAGAAAAATAAAAATGGGTTATTATAAGACTAAATTCTAGCTTTAGTAGGACAAAAAAAGAAACTAAATATTGAATACTATAATCAGTAGTAAATTACCTCCTACTGGGGGCTTTCGTGAGTAATCCCCAGGTATGCTCAGTGGGCCTTTAGCTGAAACCACTTAAGAGTTTCTTCGTTTAGAAGATTTTTCAGAGGAAGGGAATCTACAATGTAATTAAGATGTGAGGATCAAAAGTACTGCGTGTATTTCCATAGAGCAAAAAAGTAATATAGTTTACAAATTTTGATTAAGAGGTGCATAAAAGTAAAATCATTTAGTCAAAACAAGATTACTTATTACGTAAAAAGATTAGGTAGAAACAATGTATTAACAGGATAATTTCAATACGAACATATACATCTCACTTGACTGTCTACCATGGCTTCAAAATGTACCATGGGCTTTAAAGTTAAGGTAAAGTACAACTTTCAATTTGTTCTCCCTAAAGCAATACTGTCTTTCAACTAGTGCAAAGTTTAGTTAATGAATATTGACACCAAAAAACGGTGGAAAAGCTAAACAGTGCATGCATTTCCAGTTTATGGATGTCATCATATGAATTGTAGACCCAGCCTACAAGGGTGATCAACAAACCCATAATACGCATGATCTCATACCTTCCAGTTAATTAGAAATATTGCTCTCCACCTGATCAAGTTTCTGAATAATTTCAACGGAACCTCATCATCGTAAAGTATATCTAATTTTAAACCTTCATGGAAAATAAAATAGCCTGACAAATCAGCCCCACTTACTTACTCCTCCCCCCGTTCCAAGATTTTGAAAAGAAAAAGAGCATAAAAACAAACCCCACTTTTCTTTTTCCTTGCACAAATTAAAAAGAAAAAAGGGAAAGCTATAACTATTCACTACAAATGAAAAAACTCTTATTGCCACACGAAAAAATAGTACGCAATCAATTACTTGGAAAGGTAGTAATCCTTCATATATCAGAGGTCAAAGAAAAGATGATATTCAGAATCAATAGTAAAGAAATAAAGGTGTGCACTGTGATAATCCTTCATATATTCCTAAACTGTCCACTCTTTAATAAAACTAATGCATGTAATTGTCCCTGTGCATAGGTCATAGTCAAACTTATTCCTAACAAAAACAAACACACAGAGGAGAACCTTAGAAAAATGAATATACCGATTCTCCTTTTGATTTAGCAGTGCCAATTTGTTTTCATACTCTGCTTCCCAGATGTCAGTGGTGCACAGGGATAAAAGGGATTTGGGATTGAAGTTGACAAATCACATAATTCAACCTGCATAAACACAGGTCATCCCTGCGCAGAAATATTTGTCATTCAACGTGTCTTGGCTTCAGATTAAATTGCTGCAAGTGCCTGTTTCTGAGCCTGCATAAATTAGTTCAAAATCCAAATATTAAATTCATGAAAGAGATAGAGAGTTTGACATATGAATAAATCTACAAAATCAAATGTAAACAAATCGAAGCCCTAACCTGGGTGAGAGAGACAGAGTCGGAGTTTTATAGTTTCTGAGAGATCGAAACTCGGTGAGAGAGAGAGTCTGAGTGAGTTTTCTGGGTTTCTAGGTTTCGAAACTCAGTGAGAGAGGGTCTGAGTTTTCTGGTATGATGGGCGATGGACGTGCTAGGAGGGGTTTCTGAGTTTTCTGCGTTTTTGGTGGGAGGATGGCGAAAGGGTGGCGACAGCGAGGATTGAACGACAGTGCCAGGATGGCGAGAGAGAGTCTGATCTTTCTGGGATGGGTTTCTGAGTTTTCGGTGAGAGGATGGCGAAATCGAGGGTGGCGAGAGGGCGAGGATTCAGGGAGAGATTGAGAGACTGAGAGGGCGAGGATTCAGTGAGAAAGTGAGAGACTGAGAGGGCGAGGGCGGCGAGAGAGGGTCTGGGTGAGGCTACGTTATTTATTTTGAATGGAGAGTGAAATGAGCGGAAGTTCTGTGTGATTTGGGTTTTAGCACTTTTTTGATGCATCCCTCAAGAAAGTGGTAACTCTGTCAAGATTTGGTTACTTACAAAATTTTGACTATGAGTTACCACTTTCTTGAGAGATGCATCAAAAAAGTGGTAACTTCACAAAACTGCCTAAAACCCAAGTTACCACTTTCTTGATCTTAAATTCAAGAAAATGGTAAATTCATATCAAGAATGTGGTAACCAACTACGCATGCAACTGTATATAGATGAAAAGGCAATTGCATTCTCTGAGTATTAAAAACGAGCTCCTGTTTGCCAATCAGGTTTGAACATGCAATCACAAAATTATATCTTGACCAAACTTACCATTTTCTTGATTTGTTTTCTCAAGAAATGGTAATATTAGTTCAAGAAATGGTAAGTTACCACATTCTTGATCAAAGTTACCATTTTCTTGAACCAACCATCAAGAAAATGGTAACCAAATCAGCCAAGCAAAACATGTTACCAAATTCTTGATCGTTCGATCAAGAAAATAGTAACTTGGTTCAAGAATGTGGTAACGAAGGCCAATCTTGACCAAAGTTACAAATTTCTTGATTTTTTTCCTCAAGAAATGGTAACATTTTCTCAAGAAATGGTAAGTTACCACATTTTTGATCAAAGTTACTATTTTCTTAAACCAAACATCAAGAAAATGGTAACCAAATCAGCCAAGCAAAACACGTTACTACTTTCTTGATCAATCGATCAAGAAAATGGTAACTTGGTTCAAGAAAGTGGTAACTCAGCCTAAGCTTGACCAAACTTACCATTTTTTTGATTTTTTTCCTCAAGAAATGGTAACTTTAGATCAAGAAATGGTAAGTTACCATTTTCTTGATCCAAGTTAC
Organism: Dryas drummondii; assembly: GCA_003254865.1. Classification (NCBI taxonomy): domain Eukaryota; kingdom Viridiplantae; phylum Streptophyta; class Magnoliopsida; order Rosales; family Rosaceae; genus Dryas; species Dryas drummondii. The sequence continues at coordinate 412,361 of QANW01009069.1, read as the reverse complement.
CATTTTCTTGAACCAATCCTCAAGAAAATGGTAACCAAATCAGCCAAGCAAAACACGTTACCACTTTCTTGATCAATTGATCAAGAAAATGGTAACTTCATTCAAAAAAGTGGTAATCCAGCCCCAGCGTGACCAAACTTACCATTTTCTTGATTTTTTTTCTCAAGAAATGGTAACTTTTTCTCAATGAATTGTAAGTTACCATTTTCTTAATCCAAGTTACCATTTTCTTGAACCAAATCTCAAGAAAATGGTAACTTCATCACTGGGCCAAAAAAACGTTTCACACTGCAACTGTGTATACACGAAAGGGCAATTGCATTCTCAGAGTGCTAAATACAATCTCCTGTTTAACAATCAGGTTTTGACATGCAATTCAAAATTACACTATTTGACAAGTCTGGAGACGCGCCAGAGGTTCATTTTTTTTTCAACTTGGGTGGGTTAATTTTATATTTTGGGCGAGGATGGAATTTTTTTGGTTTCAATTTCAATATTTTGTGTTTTAATTTTTTTGTTTTAGTGATTTTCAGTTTTAGTTTTTTGAATTTTAAATTTTGTAGGGGGTTTTTTTTAGATCAAATTTTTTAAGGTATTAAGTATTAACAAGTTTAATTAAAAACCTTATACTAAAAGTCTAAAACTATATACATTACACATTTACATGTGTTTTACATTTTTAATCAATATTGTATCAAAATGTTTAGGCATTCTTGAGTTGGGTAAAATTTGTTGAATATCAAGTACCCAAAAGTGCCAATACATATTTTGCCAATACACATGCTTGTATTTTGCTGCCCTTTTATGTATTAACCAAAATCTTTTTCTGTTTTTTAATCATTGAATAATGCTGTTATAATTGGGATCCTGAGCAGTCTCTGTCGAATCGTTTAAAATCATTTAAACAGATCAAATGCAATGGATGAATTGTCAAAAGAACAAAGCAAATGCCATTTGTTTTTTCAGCCCAACTGATATCCAAAACAAGATTGGAAATCGTAATCAAGTTTTTTCGATGTATAAAACCTCCTGAAACTGATATAAATAAACAAGATTATACATGTCAATTTTTAATGGGATTTGGATGTTATAAATGTTATTTATATTCCATTCTCTCATAAAAATCCATCCATTCAACAAAAATCCATCCATTCATAAAAAATTTCATCCATTCATTTAACTAATCAATATTTATTCAAATACATGTTCCAAAAGCACGGAGAGTTTCAGAGACCAATTTTGATCCTTGGAGAACATAATGGGACCATTGGAAGTGGTTTGGAAAATATCAGCAACTAGCTTGAACACACTTGGTATGAAATACTAGTCAATCTTCATGTGTTGATTGCTGAGACGTTGCAGACCACACAATGGCAAGATACTCTGCCTCTGCAATAGGTCTGGAGGCAAGGTTGCTTCTTCACACAATTTTAACATGAAGATATACATTGAGCGAACAGAACTACCAACCCAATCTGCATTCATTAGTTTGTTTTCAATAATAGAGCCTTTTAGATCCCAATTCAAAAACTTCATGAGATAGCAAAGAAATACATAAGATAGCACAAGATACATGATTATTAAATTATAACTGCTAATTATAACTGCTGAAAATGGCAACAAAACAAGTAGGAAAGTACTGTGTGACATTTACTAAAGAAATCGGAATATTAATGTGTGATTTAACTTCTCAGTGTTATCTGCTATATGATACTTAGGTTATACCAGACAGAGTAGTACTTATCTCGGTGGTATAAGCTTCTGTGCTTCTTTTCCTCAGTTTGTCATGCTGGTCAATAATTCTGAAAAACTGAGAAAAGAAAAGTGGTAAGCATGCTAAATACTTGCTAAAGAAAAGTGGTAAGCATGCATATACTTGCTAAAGTGGGAAACTTGAATATATTGTGCCCTGGAAGAATTTCATGCTCATATATTGTCTGAACACCCATGCCCAAAATTTTTAACCATGGAATAGATTTAGTCTCTAGTTGTTAAAGTCAAAAGCGGCTGCCAAGTCCATGCAAAAAGTCTGAATTACTAGTGACCTTCCCATTTCTTAGAAAAAACTCAGATGAAGGGCCTTCGTTTTCTCTTCTCTACCTCTCTACTCCAATTTTTAGTCATGAATTTGACCCGTGCAGCTCATACCATATCTCCATCACAATTCATCATAGAATGTTTTTGCAGCATTCTTGTAACAATCTCATAAGAATAAATTCAGTATCACATACAATCATTTACTTCAAAAAAAAAATTATTTAAAATCTTGTAAAGAAACATGAGCTGACAAACATTAAGGGAGCATTAGCACAGGAGCTCTGCATTTCATGAAACCTAGACGTGTGGAGGTCAATTGTTGAACTCTCAGAGATTAAAATAAATGAATTACCATGAATCTGTTCCTTATGCTCAGTTGCAGTTTCAAACAATCCCGCATTGAATATCTGAACATATTTTGATGAGTTACAGATGATGCTATACATAATGCTTCAAAATATGAATTAAAATTGAACCACGTATGCAATTCAAACAGGTCGATAACATGTCATGCTATCACAGAATAAAAGAAGAGGTCCAGTGGCATGNAGTTGCACATATCATAAATTCCTGCATCAAGGTAGCATACAAAACTGTACCCATACATACCAACATGTATCCAGTTTAAGGATAGAAAAAAACATACCAACAGATCTTCCTCCTGGACTCTGTGCTGCTATATGTGAAAACCCAAATCGGGGAAAAAACCAATTACATTTTCTGGCATAGCAAGAAAAACCAATATTAATTCCTCTGAAATCCATACAAGTAAGAGAATTTAAATACACAAATTTCAGAAAGCCATTGCAAGTTAATTGACAAGATTCACAATCTCTCTATGAGGACGCAATTATACCTCTGTAATGATCCGGTAGCGACCATGACCTGATACCTGATCCCCGAGAGAGACCTCGAAGCCGCTAGAAAACTCAGATCGCCGGCGAAGGGGTTGGATCTGTTCTCCTTTGATTCTCCTTCATGATTGAATTTTAGGTCTAAAGGAGGACACCCAGACGATCAGTGTGTCGAGAGGACGATGTCTTGGGTGGTCGGTATCGCAACTCCGCCGGAGAAGGCGGATGGCCGTCACGAAGTTCAATCGGTTCATCAATTTCGACATGGTAAGTGGTAGACGAATATTTGGGGCCGATTTTGTCAACGTTGCCGCCGGACGGCTGGGTTTTGATCGGAGAAAGGGTGCGGGAGAGAGAGGGTAAAGGAAGCAGATGAGATTTGCGTTTTTTGTTTGCGACTCAGAAGGATTTCTTTTGTTTTGTTCAGTTACCTCTTTCTCTCTCATTATGGGCTACCGATTCAAACCTTTATTTTTTTTCTCAACCGTTAGATCAAATATATCTCATCCAATGGTCAAACCTCTGAAGGCATTATATGCCTGCAGTCATTATAGAATTTCCGTAATAATGGTAAAGATTGAAAGATAGGGGAAAATGTGAAATTTTCTATTGAAAGATAATTCCACCAATTTTGTAGCTTGGTTATCCAATAAATGTTAGTTAGCTTGTTTTTCATATACCTTGATAGTAATTTATAGCTGATTGATCTTCTTTCTACAGATTACATTTATTTCTGTAATGCAATATTAGTGATATAGCCTTGAATGGTCTTTATGGTCAAGTGTGAAATGAAACTTGGGGAAGGACTTACGGAAAACAGCTCCTGAAAGGATTTTAGTCAACAAATAGGCAAAGATTAGACTGTGAAGTCTATTATGCGACCTCTGATGTTTATAATAGTCTTCCGTTTTATGAACTCATGCCCAGCACCTGCCATGACATATCTATTATAAGTCTCGTAGTTGCTTGTATGCAATGAATGTCATTTGATGAATAATGTGGGTTTGTCTTGTTTGCAGGAACCTCACTATTCCTTAATTGATGATTCTGAAGTAATAGTTGATACAGAAGATTTATGGACCAGGATGATCATTCATCCAAAAGGAGCTCTGCTGATACAGAAGAATACCATCACAATAGGAGCTCTGTGGACAGGGTAGAGCGCTCTCACAAAAGGAGTTCTTGGGATAGGGATGAGTGTTCTCACAAGCGGCCTATGTAAGTCCCAGCGCCATGAGAGGTCTGCTAGCCATGATCACGCTTAAAAATTGCAAGAGAGACGATATGGAAAGACTCAGTGAGGAGAGGAGTCACTAATGATAAACTTGACTACGCAAATGGCAAGGTGCTTGCTTATCCCTGTTGGAACACTAAGAACTAGTGATCAAGCACAAATGCCCGAGGAGCTAGTAGTGATCTGCATTCATATTGAAAGGTGGACAATAGTTAAATATCTGAATCAATATTCCTTATCAGGTAAGCATGGTTGTCCAAAATAGTTGAGGTTCATGCAAAGTTAACCAGATTGTTTAGTAAAGCTAGCACCAAGGTTATATAATTGAGGTAGAGCAGAATTGTGGGTTTGGTTGTGATTTAGATGCTCACTGTAGAATTACCTATACGAAGAGTTGTATACTCCCTTTGTACGAGGCAGTTTTCACTCTCTTTTCTTCATCTACACTCCTTTCAATTGCTAATATATTTAATTTGATTGTTTATTTCCAAATAATATCCTTTTGTGGCTTTTGACATTCCACCGAACCTTTGTGTTCAGTGGGTAACAAACAAATCCTTCTTGGTGTTCGATAGCTTAGGTTTTGGTGGGTATAAAGAGAATAGTTATGAGTAATCATTTTGGTGTTCCTACTTCCTAGGGGTAGTTTGGAAGATGAAGTGGGTATATTGAGCAATTATTAGACTTTTATATAAAAAGTAGGTCCAACAAAAATTATGGGTATTAATTGAATAAGAAGTGGAGTCAAATAAACCACCATAGTTTTAACCCAACCTGCACTGTAGAAATGTTCCTCACCGCATGCCAGCTAGGTAATCTGCCAAGACTAGTCTCAAAACATATACACCAAACCAAGCAGTGAGGATGACCAAGAAAGGCTTTGGTGGAGTGAAAGGCTGCTTGTGCTTTCATTATATATTAATTCAAGTAATTATTTGCAATATTATTGTTGAAGATTAAGATGAATTCTACTTAAAAAGAACAGAATCAGGGCTAATTAACACAGATCACACAAGCATTTCCCAAACACATTATTCTTCCACTGAAACATAGAGGTGCCTTTTGGAGTTGTCCATTGGGGCGGCAGCTTGCAAGCTTATCCCAAACACATGTTGAAGGTGAAACAAAGAATTGTCAGAACAAGTAATTCATAATGTCAAGGTAGAACCAAGTTGAAAATTCTTATAGTATTAATTAGGGGTGGGCATTTTAACTGTGCACCGCCCAAACCGGCCGAACCGCACCGGTAAAATACCGTAAAAAACTGTGTTGACCAAAAAAAGTCAACACCGCAAAGAAAACCGAACCGCACCAGTTCCTTTCGGTTCCGGTTCCGGTTCCACACTTCATTTAACCAAACCGCACCGCATAAATAAAACAAATATATATTTTTATATTTTATACCATTTTATATACTTTTTATACATATTTATACCATATTTATATACTTTTTATACACATTTTTATGTTCATTAACTTGTAGTTGTAGTCACTGATTGTATAATTGTATTTGTTTTTAACTTTTAAGTTTTAAGTACTAAAACAAAGTTCAATGTGTGAGCCTTTTTGGTTAAATTCATTGAATCAATTTGTAAACTTCTTTTTTTTTTGCCAAAACTTGTTAATTAGGTTGGGTTTGCATCATTAAAATAATTAGGCTTAGGCTTAAACAAACAAAGCTGAAGCCCAAAAGTGCCAATATGAATAATATCTCATTAGGCCCAGAACCGTAGTAGAGAACCACACCGCACCGCACCTTAAATGGTTTGGTTTGGTTTGGTTTTTTTCCTCCCTTCCCGGTTTTTAGCACCGAACCGCACCGTATAGAAATATCCGACGTGGCGCACGGTTCCGAGGGTAAAATGGGCCGAACCGCACCGCGCCCACCCCTAGTACTACTATTAATTGGCATAATAATAGTAATTCATAGTATATATATATATATATATTTACAGAGAAATTAATTAATGTGTTCCAAAATATGAAATGGAATCTTGCAAGTTGCAACATTTGTATCAGCAATCAGCAGGCCCTCTAGAAATATTCACTGACCTTTACGAATAAACACACAAATACTTCAATATAGAAGTTATTACTACGAATTTTGAAAGTTGTTATTATTTAGTTGATGTAGAACCAAAATGGATAAGTGTCCATTACTCCATTGTGATTGTGTATTGATGAACTGAAAAAACCAAAAATGTTGTTCGATCGGTGAATAAATTAAAAACTTACAGTTGCTTTTTTATCATCACTGTCATCATTATGGTTGTCCACCTCATCGTCATCATCATCATCGTCATCATAATCATCATCATCATCATCATCATCATCATCGTCATCATCGTCATCATCATCTTCATCATCATCATCATCATCATCATCATCATCATCATCGTCATCATCGTCATCATCGTCATCATCATCTTCATCATCGTCATCATCGTCATCATCATCTTCATCATCGTCATCATTATCTCCATACTCATCAAGAAAACGAGCATGTACTTCTTCTTCTTCTTCTCCAACACTTTTCTGTACTCTTTCTAGTTCAGGGGAAGTCTTCAACTTGTGGCAGCCAGTTACAGAAAAAGTTTCTAAGGATGGGAATTTGACAATGCAATTTTCTGAGCAAAAGCCTTGCAGACTTGGTAGAGAACGAAGGGTCAAATGCTGCAATCGGCTGAAAGCAATCTCATTTCCTGCATCATCTTCTTCGTTGCTTGCCACTATTTGTATCATTCTTTTGCAACACAAAACTTTCATTCTTGTGAGTTTCATTAAACTTTTGGCAACCGAATGAGTTGTTAAATATTCCATTTCGTGACAACCAATTACTTCCAAAGTTGTTAGATTCTGGAAGGATATTATTGCGGATGAATCTAGAAGCTTTAATCTTGGACAATCCTTCACCTCTAGTATTTCCAAGTTTGGAAAAACTGGGCCTGCTGCTTGGGAGTTCTCATTCCCTAGATGAATCAACTAGTACATATAAGCAAGCTCCAAACGTCTTACATGTGGGAGGGTCCCAACTGTATGTATTTCCCCACTACCATTTCCTTCATCGACAAATATTTCTTTGCTAGAAAAACAGCTCAATGAAAGTTCTTTAAGATTATGTAATTTCTGAAAGAAACCAACTGCTTGCTTGGAGAAGGGTGCAAGAAATTGACACCATATTAGTTTGCTAAAGAATTCTGCTATGGGTGGATCATACCAAATCTTCATGGTGCTCCCCAAGACCAATTCTTCCAAGTTGGGGAATGAACCCTAAAATATATCAATGTGTGGATGTTAAATAGCATATTTAACAAGTGATAATGTTCCCTCTAAATGTTGGAGATGAATATATTTCTAAATTACTTAAAAACAAGTGACTTGATGTACTTAGAGTTGGAAACTTCCATGTATGAGTGCCATTAGATACGATCGATAACCACATGCATATAGATATATATATGAGCAAATGTAGATATTTTCAAGTGTTTATCCACATGAATGCAAAAGGACGATTTCTTTTCAATTTTCTTTGAGAACAACATTGATTAATTGCATAAAGAAGTTAATCGTAAATGAAAAAAAGGAAAAAAAGATGATAGATGGTGGAAATTTACGATTCCAAATGTGCTATGACCAAATACTCTGTTCCCTCCGGATCTCTGTCTCCTATCTAATTTTTTGACATCTGTCCACTCACTTAATGGCCATCCACCATAGTTAACACCCATTAAAATAAAAAGAATACTCACTCCTACTAGTTTGGGACTGTTCATCACCTATTCACACCCATTAAAATAAGATAGGAAGCGGGTTCCGGTTTTGGTCAGATTAAGAGTGCTGAGATTAGAGAGAATGCAAGAGTGTGAACATAAAAGGGGAACGAACATGAATGGCCCAGAACAATTTTTGGTTTTTTATTTTTTTAAATGGGTGTTAACAATGGTGGATGGCCATTAAGTGAGTGGACAGATGTCAAAAAATTAGATAGGATAAGGGAAGGGACAGAGCATTTGGTGACATGAGATTTGGACCCGAAATTTATGATTTCTAACCTCAAAAATTGTTTTCATGGATAATTTTTTAAAAAATTAAAAATTAAAAATTAAATACCAAATTATCATTTTAATTAATAAAGAATTTAATTATTACTTATTGAAAAATATAATTATAAAGAAAATAAATAAAGAGGAATTTTTTATAAGTTATATGTGTAAAAGTACTCATACCTTCTCAATTAGAAAGAAAGATTGTTTCGTTGGAGTATACAACCGATTTGGCTCATGTTCTTTATAAAACTTTGTAAATTCCGTAGCTAAAATCTCCACCTTATCACATCCATATATTTCCAAGCGTTTGAGTAGTGGCCACTTGGAAGCATGCATCCCCGGATAGAAACTTCTAAGTTGGGGCAACCCTACAAATTTCACAATTGTTACTTTCGGGAACACAAATTTAGGCATTGTTTCTAGTCCTTCTTCCTTTGCAACGATTTCCTCTACTTCATCACAATCTATCACTTCAATCTTTTGTAGTTGCCGAAGACATCTGGCCGCTGAGGCTGGAAAAATGTTTTTCAACCTTGGGCAATTACTTTTGGCTACTGAATCAAGATTTTGATAGTTGAATTTTTCCAACTGATCAGTGTCTAGAGCNAGCTGTACAAGACTTCTAGCCAAAGAAGATGATAAGAAGAATCTTAAATCACCACATCCATGCACACTCAAGGTTACTAAGTTGGGCAACACAACCTGTAGTACATATCATGTTTAGGAAATTATGACAGTTTAAAATGTTAGTAAACTTACTATAGGCTAGTACGTACTATGCTTTTGGTCGTAAGAGGGTTGAAGGTGAATTTAATTGCTCATCTAAGAATCAAGCAGAACAAATTTGTACCTCATATATCAAATAAGGCAACAACTAAGAAGGATTGGTGTCATTACAAACTACGTACATATTTTNATATATCAATGTGTGGATGTTAAATAGCATATTTAACAAGTGATAATGTTCCCTCTAAATGTTGGAGATGAATATATTTCTAAATTACTTAAAAACAAGTGACTTGATGTACTTAGAGTTGGAAACTTCCATGTATGAGTGCCATTAGATACGATCGATAACCACATGCATATAGATATATATATGAGCAAATGTAGATATTTTCAAGTGTTTATCCACATGAATGCAAAAGGACGATTTCTTTTCAATTTTCTTTGAGAACAACATTGATTAATTGCATAAAGAAGTTAATCGTAAATGAAAAAAAGGAAAAAAAGATGATAGATGGTGGAAATTTACGATTCCAAATGTGCTATGACCAAATACTCTGTTCCCTCCGGATCTCTGTCTCCTATCTAATTTTTTGACATCTGTCCACTCACTTAATGGCCATCCACCATAGTTAACACCCATTAAAATAAAAAGAATACTCACTCCTACTAGTTTGGGACTGTTCATCACCTATTCACACCCATTAAAATAAGATAGGAAGCGGGTTCCGGTTTTGGTCAGATTAAGAGTGCTGAGATTAGAGAGAATGCAAGAGTGTGAACATAAAAGGGGAACGAACATGAATGGCCCAGAACAATTTTTGGTTTTTTATTTTTTTAAATGGGTGTTAACAATGGTGGATGGCCATTAAGTGAGTGGACAGATGTCAAAAAATTAGATAGGATAAGGGAAGGGACAGAGCATTTGGTGACATGAGATTTGGACCCGAAATTTATGATTTCTAACCTCAAAAATTGTTTTCATGGATAATTTTTTAAAAAATTAAAAATTAAAAATTAAATACCAAATTATCATTTTAATTAATAAAGAATTTAATTATTACTTATTGAAAAATATAATTATAAAGAAAATAAATAAAGAGGAATTTTTTATAAGTTATATGTGTAAAAGTACTCATACCTTCTCAATTAGAAAGAAAGATTGTTTCGTTGGAGTATACAACCGATTTGGCTCATGTTCTTTATAAAACTTTGTAAATTCCGTAGCTAAAATCTCCACCTTATCACATCCATATATTTCCAAGCGTTTGAGTAGTGGCCACTTGGAAGCATGCATCCCCGGATAGAAACTTCTAAGTTGGGGCAACCCTACAAATTTCACAATTGTTACTTTCGGGAACACAAATTTAGGCATTGTTTCTAGTCCTTCTTCCTTTGCAACGATTTCCTCTACTTCATCACAATCTATCACTTCAATCTTTTGTAGTTGCCGAAGACATCTGGCCGCTGAGGCTGGAAAAATGTTTTTCAACCTTGGGCAATTACTTTTGGCTACTGAATCAAGATTTTGATAGTTGAATTTTTCCAACTGATCAGTGTCTAGAGCACTCAATCCCGTTGTACTAGGCCCAAATATATTTATTAAATTGTCACAACCAAAAACTTCAACTGCTCTCAATCTTCAAAAAGAATATGGAGCAAGTTTGTTGTGCCATATTGCCATCAACTTACTTAGGCCACCGATAACCAATCTCTCCAAGCTGGGAAGTCTTACCTGTAGTACATAAATATAATCATCTTATGGGCTTATTAAAATTTTTTTTGAGAAAATATTGGAAATAAAATGATGAAAGAAAAAAAAAACAGAAATGTAAATTACCTTTTCGTCCAAAAGAAAGTATTGTACTACAGTTTCAACATCAAGATTTTCCTTAGAGTCGATCTCTTCAATTTCTTTGTAGATTGTAGTATTTTCACACTTAGGACTAAAGATGAATGCCCTCAGCTTAGTACAATTAACTATTTCCAATTTCTTCAATGATGAAAATTCAATATAACTTCTTGTGCAAAATGTAGAAAGGTTTGGAAGATCTTTTAACCTCATATCTTCTAGCTTACAAAACATGTTATCCACGTTTTCTTCACAGTATTCTTTTGTTGATATTATTTCTTCCATGATTTCACATGCGGATATCTCAAGATGCTTTAGCTGTACAAGACTTCTAGCCAAAGAAGATGATAAGAAGAATCTTAAATCACCACATCCATGCACACTCAAGGTTACTAAGTTGGGCAACACAACCTGTAGTACATATCATGTTTAGGAAATTATGACAGTTTAAAATGTTAGTAAACTTACTATAGGCTAGTACGTACTATGCTTTTGGTCGTAAGAGGGTTGAAGGTGAATTTAATTGCTCATCTAAGAATCAAGCAGAACAAATTTGTACCTCATATATCAAATAAGGCAACAACTAAGAAGGATTGGTGTCATTACAAACTACGTACATATTTTGGTCATTGCAACGTTTTTAAATGACCTAACAAAAAAAGACAATGTCAACTAAATATTAGTTTGGTGCTATTTCTCTCCACAATTTTGAAGAGGTCTAAAGTTCAAATCGCTCTCCCCTAAATAAAAAAAAAAAAAAAAAAAACCAACATAGCAATCCTAGATTTTGTGGCCAAATTATACCAAATACTTTATGACTAGTGGTGCTTAATCATTCTTGATGTAATAAACTTTTGGGTGATTTGGATATATATTAGCCCATTAAATTATTTTTTTTCAAAAGTCTAACACTATTAATTTTTTTTTCAAAAGTCTAACACTATTAATTTTTTTTAATAGGTAAAGCCTATATTTAAAATCCTGCTCCACGTAGGATAACAATATTCCACTAATTCCTTACTATTTATAAATTGCGCAATTATGTAATTAATGTTTGTTTTTAAATTGTGTCATTCTTTAGATCCTGTTATTCTCCCATTAGAAAAAAAAATAAAAAATCATAAACTTAATGGATTCATAAAAACACTTAATCTAAGACACCTTTTATATTATATGGTATGATATATATATAGGGATTTTCTCTTGAGAGGAAGTCTACATTTTTTAATTTTGAGGATGTGTGGATTATCCGGTCGACAAGTGTTGTAGCAAGTTCACGGCGACCGGATAGTCCACATCCAAACTTGTTACAACACCTGTCGACCGGATAATCCAATGTCAATCGGATAGTCTACACATCCGCAAAATTTGAAAAATGTGGACATCCTTTCTAGAGAAGGACTGTATATATATATCTCTCTTTTCCACCATGATTAAGTAGGTCAAATAAAGAACCTACAACCGAGAATTGTCTCTAGGTTCATTATATTTGTTTTTTAGTGTAAGTAATTTGATTCATTAGATTCTTTAATTGTTATAGGTTATTTATTTGAGTGTAAGAATGTATGTAGATTCATTTTACCGTAGGTTCACTTATATATATACAAGATTACTCTAAAACTAATTGGTTAGTAAGTTAATATAAAACTCTGTCCATTTTTTAGGCCCTACTTCAAAGATCATCTTTGTAAAAAATCTCCAATATCGGAAGTCATTTAGTCATTTGATTATAATAACAACTACTTATATGCTTTTATCGAAAACAGTGATCGTCTATTTATTTGATCATAACTAGATGACTAAATGATTTCTGATTTAGTTGATTTTTTACAATGATGATCTTTAAAGTAGGGCTTAAAACATAGACGGTTCAGATTATGAGATTAGTTATGTGGTGAGCCCAAAAGTATGGTTAGCTTCGTATTAACTTGCTAACCAGTTAGCTTTAGAGTACTCCTATATATATATATATTCTCTTATAAAGACAAAGTGCATTGTAGTATATATATTTTGTAATGGTTGGTTCCTTATTAATAAATAAGATTGATAAATAAGATTGATATATTTTGACACAATCTTTTGATACAATTTTTGTAGTGTCCTGGACCAGATTTTGCGCACCCGACTAATCCCTTGGACTTGATTGCATATTTCTAATTTAATTGTGTAGTTTTTTTATTAGTCTATTTTATATACCTTAGTATTTATAGATAAATTATTTGGAGTTTGTTTCTGTTCGACCACCACCCATCAATAAATATCATTTTTTTATTTTTCAAAGCCATTTGTTTCTAGAATAATTATTGCGGTTATTTATTATTGTATGATTACTATTATCAACATTAAAAACACCAAAATTTAAGGAACAATAATAACTGTTTTAAAAACTAAATAGTCAAACAATGAAGAAAACGTTTTAGATGTAGTTGAAGAAAAAAAAAAAATATATATATAGAAAGTGGATGAGTTGGCAACTAGTCAGATGGTCTAACACAAGAAAAAAAAAAAAAAAGAATTAGATTTTAATTGGATAAATATGAGTTTGAAGGTGGTTTTCCTAATTTACTATAAACCTTTAAAGAATGAACTAGATATTCTCAACTTTCTAATAATATTCTACGATTAACTCATATTATTTGAACCATTTTTTTGATGGCCCATATTATTTGAACATTTATATAATAAAAATCAATCATTGAACAATGACACAAATAAATGTAATATAACAAAGATGCATTGTGTTAGACAAATAACTATTAATGATAGAATAGCCCGTCAGAATAAATGAAACCAAGGAACGTACCTTCCTATTCAAGATATCTGTAAAATCAACATCATTTTGCACATGGAGATGCTTCAGTTGCTTCCTATTATCATCACTGTCATCATTCTGGCTGTCCACCTCATCGTCATCATAATCATCATCATCATAATCATTGTCACCATTATCTGCATACTTATCAAGAAAATGAGCATCTACTTCTTCTCCTATACTTTTCTGTACTCTTTCTAGTTCAGGGGAAGTCTTCAACTTGTGGCAGCCAGTTACAGAAAAAGTTTCTAAGGATGGGAATTTGACAATGCAATTTTCTGAGCAAAAGCCTTGCAGACTTGGTAGAGAACGAAGGGTCAAATGCTGCAATCGGCTGAAAGCAATCTCATTTCCTGCATCATCTTCTTCGTTGCTTGCCACTATTTGTATCATTCTTTTGCAACACAAAACTTTCATTCTTGTGAGTTTCATTAAACTTTTGGCAACCGAAGAAGTTGTTAGATATTCCATTTCGTGACAACCAATTACTTCCAAAGTTGTTAGATTCTGGAAAGATATTACTGCGGATGACTCTAGAAGCTTTAATCTTGGACAATCCATCACCTCAAGTATTTCCAAGTTTGGAAAAACAGGGCCTGCTGCTTGGGAGTTTTCATTCCCTAGATGAATCAGCTGGTCCATAAAGCAAAGCACCAAACGTCTTACATGTGGGAGGGTCCCAATTCTATGTATTTCCCCACTACCATTTCCTTCATCGACAAATATTTCTTTGCTAGAAACACAGCTCAATGAAAGTCCTTCAAGATTATGTAATTTCTGAAAGAAACCAACTGCTTGCTTGGAGAGGGGTGCAAAAAATTGACACCATATTAGTTTGCTAAAGAATTCTGCTATGGGTGGATCATACCAAATCTTCATGCTGCTCCCCAAGACCAATTCTTCCAAGTTGGGGAATGAACCCTGAAATATATCAACGTGTGGATGTTAAATAGCATATATGGAGTAAGTGATATTGTTCCCTCTAAATGTTGGAGATATTTCTAAATTACTTAAAAACAAGTGACTTGATGTCCTTCATAAACTATTGTATTTAGAGTTGGAAACTTCCATGTATGGGTGCCATTACATACGATCGATAACCACGTGCATATATATATATATATGAGCAAATGTAGATATTTTCAAGTGTTTATCCACGTGAATGCAACAGGACGATTTCTTTTCAATTTTCTTTGAAAACAACATTGATTAATTGCATAAAGAAGTTAGTCGTAAATGAAAAAAAGGAAAAAAAGATGATAGATGGTGGAAATTTACGATTCCAAATGTGCTATGACCAAATACTCTGTTCCCTCCGGATCCCTGTCTCCTATCTAATTTTTTGATACCTGTCCACTCACTTAACAGCCATCCACCATAATTAACGGCCCAGAGCAATAAGATAGGAAGTGGGTTCTGGTTTAGTTTAGATTAAGAGTACTGAGATTAGAGAAAATACAATAGTGTGAAGATAAATGGGGAACGAAGATGAACAGCCCAGAGCAATTTTTGGTTTTTTTTTTTTTTTAATGGGTGTTAACAATGGTGGATGGCCATTAAGTGAGTGGACAGATGTCAAAAAATTTGATAGGATAAGGGAAGGGATAGAGCACTTGTTGACATGAGATTTGGACCCAAAATTTACTATTTCTAACCTCAAATATCCTTCTTTCCATGTATAATTTTAGAAATTTTAAAAAAGTGAACAACAAATTATCATTTTGATTAATACTTATAAAAAAAAATTTAATAAACAAAATAAATAAAGATGAATTTCTAATAAATTTTATGTGTAAAAGTACGCGTACCTTCTCAATTAGAAAGAAAGATTGTTTCATTGGAGTATACAAATGATTTGGCTCATGTTCTTCCTGAAACGTGGAAAATTCCGTAGAAAAAATCTCCACTTTATCACATCTAAATATTTCCAAGCGTTTGAGTAGTGGCCACTTGGATGCATGCATCCCCGGATAGAAACTCCTAAGTTGGGGCAACCCTGCAAATTTCACAAATGTTACTTTTGGGAACACATATTTAGGCATTGTTTCTAGTCCTTCTTCCTTTGCAACGATTTCCTCTACTTCATCACAAGCTAACACTTTAAGCTTTTGTAGCTGCCGAAGACATCTGGCCGCTGAGGCTGGAAAAATGTTTTTCAACCTTGGGCAACGACTTATGGCTACTGAATCAAGATTTTGATAGTTGAAAATTTCCAATTGATTAGTGTCTAGAGCATTCAATCCTGTTGTACTAGGCCAAAAGATATTTATTAAATTGTCGCAACCAAAAACTTCAATTTCTCTCAGTCTGCAAAAAGAATATGGAGCAAGTTGGTTGTGCCATATTGTCTTCAACTTACTTAGGCCACTGATGACCAATCTCTCCAAGCTTGGAAATCTTACCTATAGTACATATATATAATCATCTTATGGGCTTATTAAAAAAAATTTTGAGAAAATATTGGAAATAAAATGATGAAAGAAAAAAAAAACAGAAATGTAAATTACCTTTTCGTCAAAAAGAAAGTATTGTACTACAGTCTCAACATCAAGGTTCTCCTTAGAGTCGATCTCTTCGATCAATTTCTTTGTAGATTTTAGTATTTTCACACTTAGGACTAAAGATGAATGCCCTCAGCTTAGTACAATTAACTATTTCCAATTTCTCCATTGACGAAAATTCAATATAACTTCCTGTGCAAAATGTAGAAAGGTTTGGAAGATCTTTTAACCTCATAACTTCTAGCTTACAAAACATGCTATCCATGTTTTCTTCACAATATTCTTTTGTTGATAATATCTCTTCCATGATTTCACATGCGGATATCTCAAAATGTTTGAGCTGTACAAGACTTCTAGCCATAGAAGACGATAAGAAGAATCTTAAATCACCACATCCATGCACACTCATGGTTACTAAGTTGGGCAACACAACCTGTAGTACATATCATGTTTAGGAAATTAATTATGACAGTTTAAAATTTTAGTAAACTTACTATAGGCTAGTACGTACTATGCTTTTGGTCGTAAGAGGGTTGAAGGTGAATTTAATTGCTCATCTAATTAATAATCAAGCAAAACAAATTTGTACCACATATATCAAATAAGGCAACAACTAAGAAGGATTGGTGTCATTACAAACTACGTACATATTTAGGTCATTGCAACGTTTTTAAATGACCTAACAAAAAAAGACAATGTCAACTAAATATTAGTTTGGTGCTATTTCTCTCCATAATTTTGAAGAGGTCTAAAGTTCAAATCGCATCTCCCCTAGAAAAATAAAAAAAAAAAAAAACCAACATAGCAATCCTAGATTTTGTGGCCAAATTATACCAAATACTTTATGACTAGTGATGCTTAATCATTCTTGATACAATAAACTTTTGGGTGATTTAGATATATATTAGCCTATTAAATTATTTTTTTTCAAAAGTCTAACATTATTACTTTTTTTTGTTAATAGGTAAAGCCTATATTTAAAATCCTGCTCCACGTAGGATAACAATATTCCATTAATTCCTTACTATTTATAAATTGTGCAGTTATGTAATTAATATTTGTTTTTAAATTGTGTCATTCTTTAGATTCCGTTATTCTCCCATCAGACAAAAAATCATAAACTTAATGAATTCATTAAAACACTTAATCTAAGACACCTTTTATATTATATGGTATGATATATATATAGGGATTTTCTCTTGGGAGGAAGTCTGCATTTTTAATTTTGCGGATGTGTGGATTATCTGATCGACAGGTGCTGTAGCAAGTTCACGGTGACCGGATAGTCCACATCCAAACTTGTTACAATACCTGTCGACTGGATAATCCACATGTCGACCGGATAGTCTACACATCCGCAAAATTTGAAAAATACGGACATCCTCTCTAGAGAAGGACTGTATATATATATATATATCTCTCTCTTCTCCACCATGATTAAGGCTTAGTTTGAAATTACTTTGAGAAAAAACTGCTCTGAAGTAAAATTGCTGTGAAGTAAAGTCAGCTGTGAAGTAAAGCAGTTGAGTGTTTGGTAAACTATGTTTTCAAACGTACTGTGAGTACAAAAAGCAGTATGAATGTGTTTGGTAAATTGTAATGTAAAACTGATGTGGCTATTTATCATTAGTAAAATGGACATGATGCTTGAAGTGCCTTTTACTTATTTGTTTGGTAAAAATAACATGTTTTTTAAATTTTTGGCTACAAATTTGTATTAACATTAATTTTTCAAAGAACAACATTATTAAATAAGTATGCCTATTTTTTTTTGGTATATTATAATTTTAATCGTACAAATAAAATATCATAATGAATGTTCATA
Source organism: Dryas drummondii (assembly GCA_003254865.1). NCBI lineage: Eukaryota > Viridiplantae > Streptophyta > Magnoliopsida > Rosales > Rosaceae > Dryas > Dryas drummondii. The sequence continues at coordinate 394,474 of QANW01009069.1, read as the reverse complement.
ATATTAAATATAATTAACAATTGACATATTTTTTAATCTAAAATAAACAAATAAAAATATAGATGTTTAAATAGTTATATTATATTGATCGAATAAAATAGGGATAAGATGTGATTTTCAAAAATCAATGAGGGTATTATGGGTAAAATAAAATTTTCATTGTTGCTGTGATTCACTGCAGCTTTCAAAAACACCTACAAATCTACTTTCTATTTTTTCTGTGGAGAGTTAAGAATTGTGGGGCAAAGCACTTTTTCATGTTTTTACCAAACACCAAAACTGTTGTGGGTGAAGAATTGTCATCCACAACAGCTTTTGGGTCCTCCACAACAATCACAAACGGGGCCTAAGTAGGTCAAATAAAGAACCTACAACCGAGAATTGTCTCTAGGTTCATTATATTTGTTTTTTACTGTAGGTAATTTGATTCATTAGGTTCTTTAATTGCTGAGTGTAAGAATGTATGTAGATTCATTTTACCGTAGGTTCACTTATATATATATATATATATATATGCTCCTTCTATTAAGGTATACCTCAACTTATTTATGTACGTTGAGGTATGACCTTGTTGGGGCCCACACGAGTCGTTTTGTGTCGATTCGAACCGTTCATTTTTTACATCTTCATTGATAGATCATCCTTGCAAAAATTAGTCAAATCGGAAATCATTTGCCTATCTAACTTTGATCAAACAAATAGACGGTTTCATCGAAAATATTTGGTTCATCTATTTATTTGATCAAAGTTAGATAGGCAAATGATTTCCGATTTGGCTAATTTTTTGCAAGGATGATCTATCAATGGAGATGTAAAAATTGAACGGTTCGGATCAACACAAACGACTCATGTGGGCCACAAAAGGGTATACCTCAACATAAATAAGCTGAAGTATACCTCAATAGAAGGAGCCTGTATACAGCCTAATCGAGAGTGACCGAGAGTGTCCTGTGCCAGCTTTCGCGCACCAGACTAATCCCTTGGGCCTGATTGCATATTTCTAATTTAATTCTGTAGGTTTTTTTATTAGACTATTTTTATATACCTTAGTATTTATAGATAAATTATTTGGAGTTTGTTTCTGTTCGACCACCACCCATAAAGAAATATCATTTTTTATTTTTTAAAGCCGTTTGTTTCTAGAATAATTATTGCGGTTATTTATTATTGCATGATTACTATTATCAACATTAAAATCACCAAAATTTAAGGAGCAATAATAACTGTTTTAAAAACTAAATAGTCAAACAATGAAGAAAACATCTCAGATGTAGTTGAATAAAAAAAAATATATATATATAGAAAGTAGATGAGTTGGAAACTAGTCAAATGGTCTAACACATGAAAAAAAAAATGAAAAAAAAAAAAAGACATGGATTTTAATTGGATAAATATGAGTTAAGGTGGTTTTCCTAATTTACTATAAACTTTTAAAGAATGAACTATATATTCTCAAGTTTCTAATAATATTCTACGATTAACTCATATTATTTGAACTATTTTTTTGACAACCTATATTATTTGAACATTTATATAATAACAATCAATCATTGAATATCATAACCTTATCAAAGTAAATTTTCTCGATAAAATAAAATATTTTAAATTCAAAGAATGAAAGTGCGGAAGGATGTTGCATTCTTTCGGTAAATTAGTTTCTCCAAGCATGAACAATGACACAAATGAATGTAATATAACAACAATATATTGTGTTAGACAAATAACTATTAATGATAGAACAGCACGTCAAAATAAATGAAACCAAGGAACGTACCTTCCGATTTATGACATGTGTAAAATCAACATCATTTTGCACATGGAGATGCTTCAGTTGCTGAAATCCTTCATCCATTTGACAGACAATACTATTAACACCCTCCTCTGTCCCATCCAAGTACAAATCTTCACATCTCTTCAGTAGAATTTGTAGACCTCGATTCCATTCATTGCCAGTAGTGAGCTTCAGTTTTATTGTGTTGAGGGTCCTGTAAGTCATGTGTTCCCTTTTCCATGCATCACCAATATATATTTGGTATCTCTTCAACTTATTGGAGAACAGGTTTGCTGGAAGAATGTGAGGATCCGGAATGTTTATTTCTAATGCAGTTAGCTGAGACAAGTATTGCAACTCTGAAAGGCTAGCATTACTTCTTTCTTCTCCTTCAGCTTCAGCTTCCCATTTGTCAAAGCTGATCCCCATTCTCAAGTCTTCTAGTCTTGTCAAACTTGATATAACATTAGGTGTAATCACTTCAAGTTGAGAGCAATTAGACAAATCCAACACCCGTAAATGAGTCAATTGCCCTATTTCTTTGGGCAACTGTTTAACCTTAGAATCTGAGAAGCTAAGAATTTGTAAGTTTGTTAGCTGTCCAACTAGAGCTATGTCTCCCAACACACACTGATCTAAACACAACGTTTGAAGATTATTTAGGAACTGAAAGGACGAAGGAAGTGAGGAAATATGCAGTTTGGTTAAATCCAACACTTTGAGTTTTTTCATCTCCTCAAAAAAGTTGCATGGGATTTCCAGTGAGTCATCATCTTTGAGGCCCAAACAAAACATTTCTAGTTCTTGGCATTCCAAAACTTCAGGAAGTTTAGGGATGTTGCAGAAAGGCAAAGAGATCTTAGTGCACTTTTCCAAGAAGTCCTTATTTGGCCATTCTTCCAATTCACCTCCATATCCTACTGATAAGACGTGATGAGATGTAGTTGCAATTGAGATAGCAACGTTGTATACAAGATCGTGCATTCTGACACATGTTTCATCATCACTGTCTAGCAATAGACAAGAATCTTTAAGCTCTTCAACCCGTGAATGCAAAGTATTATGTGCTTCTTCTACTGTACAGACTTTTTCAAACAAACCCAAACCCATACCATATTTCAACAAATCTGATAACAAAATATAGTTCCTCTCTGTACTAATTAATAGTCCACAAAGCAAGAACAATGGCTTAAGCCTCTTATCATCCAATTGACTGTAACTCCACTCTAGAGTCGAGTAAACTTTTTTTTCGTTTTCTGTTGTCTCACCTTTTCCAAACCCTTTTAGGCGTTTCAAGGCATCTTCCCATGCATGCAATGTACTTCTATTTTTTAAAGCCCTTGCAACTGTGACAACTAAAACTGGTAAACCTCCACATTTTTTAGCTACTTTGGTTGCTACTTCTCGTATAGCAAGATCCTTAACAACATCTCCTGACATCTTCTCAAATAAAAGCCAAGTTTCTTCTTCGTCTAAAACGTTTACCGGAAACTCTTTTTGTGTACCCATATCAGAGGATAATACAATTCGACTTCTAGATGTCAACAATATTTTACAAGTCGCCACATGATCAGGAAGTCCCACATCCTCCAAATTAATTGTTTCCCAAACATCATCCAAAATTACAAGAACCTTCTTGTCTTTTATCCTGCCACAAATACGGCGCGCTCTTTCAGCTCTGCTCACATTTTCAACAAAGTCCATACCTAACTTTTCAGAAATTTCTTTTTGAATTCTTTCTAAGTATGAATTATTTTTCATATTCAGAATCATAACCACATCATCAAATAACTTTTTATCTTCTGTTGCTTGCCTACAAACTTCTTTGACGAGTGTTGTCTTGCCCACACCCCCAATTCCGTACACCCCAATCCTGTTAGTACTAGGATTTCTCAGTTCATCCATAATTTTCTTCACAATTGAAACCCTTGAATGGAAGGCCTCATTATCTTTGATAGATATGACATATACCTCTTGTGGGCGAACATGGTATGCAAAACTGGTAAAATTTCTTTTTCCATAGAGCTCAACAACGTCCTGCAACAATTTTGTTGATTTCCTGCTTAGCTGATGACGGAGCTTTAGATTAGGACAAAACCCATGGAAACACTTCATCTTTCCTTGGTGTTCAGCTTCCAAGATTCTGTTTGCCTTTCCAGTGATGTTATCCACATCTGTCAGCCAGATGTTGACAGAGGTTTCGATTTTTCTACCTTTGTTTTCTTCTTCAACAACCTTATGCTGCACAGTCTCTCTGGCAGCACCCAAGTCGCGCACTTGACTCTGTAGATTTTGGAAGTTTCTTTTGCAGTGAAATAGATAACCCACTTGGCGTGCAACTGGTTCAACAGTGTACTCGGCAATTTTGCCAACAATCCCAGTACCAAATGCAATAAGACACTCCATATGGCTGTTGAATATAAAGCAAATATTCAAAGAAGGGAATATGACAACAAAACTGCAATGAGATTCAACTCAAAGCACAGATGAAAACAAGGGAACTACAACCATACAAGAGGTCTAGGATCGAATTCACCAAGGTTTGAGAAGTTTGGAAGTTTGCTTGTTTGTTGTGGAGGAGGTCAAATTTAATGACTTATTGATGTTATGACTTATTGATGAAGCTTTCAAATTCTTTGATTTTCAAATTCCTTCGCCTAGGACACAGGAGTGCAAACACAATTGGTCTTTAAATGAAAAGTAACATTGCACTTTTTATTTTTATTTTTTATGAAAATTGATATGGCTCATAATTTGATAATTTCTTACTTGTTATAGATAAATATGCTTCAGAATTATCACAAATATGAATAAATAAAATATCATCATTATTCGTAAACGAGAATACCTTCAAGAAGTAGAAAAAGAGCCTATGTAATTCCTTTTTACTAATTTCTCCGCTTCCTGTTTTAGTTGGTATGCTTACTTTTTGGACCCGGTACTGTTAGATATGTTGAATATAAGTCAAATCAAGATCAGAGAAATTAAAAAACCAAATATCAAAAACAGAGCAAATGAAATCAAAGATAACTACCAGAAAAGAAATTAAAGAAGGAAACTGAAGGATGTACCTTATAAATCTCTTATGGTTATGACTTATGAATGAAGTGAGTTGCTCTTCAAATTGCTTTGCGTCGAACACAGAAGTACAAATACAATCGGTCTGGCAAATGAGACTATGCAGATGCAAATCAGAAGCAGAAAAAGTAGATGAAAGAAAACCTGTTTTTTTTGTTTTTTTCTTTTTTAAATTTAGAAGTAGAGAAAAGTAAAAACAAAAGAAGGTTGCTAGCTGCAACAAACAAACTGAAAATGTGCAGGGAGAGTCAAATCAGAGAACAAATGGAAACAATGATATGGAACAAGTGCTTAACTCTTTTTCAGTATATATATCAAAGGCACATGAACTGATATATATTCTGCAAATTGGTTTGGTTTAGATTACAGAATTGAAAGCAAGAGTGGACGTTTGAATACTTTAAAGATGATGCCAAAATGATACATGTCAGTAGCAATGCAAGCCCAAGGCAATGCAAACAACATGCCTGGTGCCTTCTGAACATTTTATATAATAGCATTCCCTTTCAAGCAACAAAAATAAATTTATAGCAAGACTCGTATATTTCCTTTGTAAAACAGTGAGTCTTTTTTTTTAATAATTATGACTCGTATAGTTCCTCACTGCATTCCAACTAATCGCCAAGACTGGTCTCACAAGCAACAAAACATACATTGAAACCAAGCAGTATGCAATGTGCATGGCCGGCCAAGAAGGTGGGGTGAAAGGTTGTTTGTGCTTGCATTATATATTAATTCAAGTAATTTTTTCCAATAATTATGGATGAATTTGCATTATATTATATATATTGCTGTGGTGGCTAGCTAGCAGAAATTTAGGAAACATTTTTATATTATATTATGTGCATTAAGAAAGTTTGATTAGTAATAGACTAAAATAGAGGATAATATAATAATTAAGCAAGAGACATTTTTATTTGTTGTATTCTTTATGTGTTTTGTGCTTTGCTACTTGAATACAAGCCAGGGGAAAAGTCAAACTTGTATGAAAATTACGGAAAAAATTGTGTATGAACATCTCTCCTAAGTTTTTCTCCTCAAAATATATACACCCAAATTGTTGCAACTTACCCCTAAAACATGGGATTGCACTACTAGAAAACTCAATAACCCTCGATCACTAATATATTATACCAAATAGTCATTTTTCCGCTATCAAGCTCACGTGGGGATCTTTCATTTGTACAAAATACGAATTGTGTTGCTATACATATACTACTTATTTCATACATTTAATAATATATTAATTAATTTTTTTGTCCCACCCTTTTACTAGCAGTGGCATATGTATGTAATTAGATATTATTTGTTTTCCTTTTCTATCATGTGAGAATGATTTGGTGATTAATTTGGTTAGTACAAGTGGGTCTTATTATTTTGTAATATCTTGTCTTTTTTTGTTTGTCTGAAATATGTCTTATTAAATCCAATATATTAGATGCTAGCTTATAGGCTATTTCAAATAGTCCAATATTATACAAAATACCAGATATTATCATAAAGTTTTCAGCATAAGGATAGTGAGATACCAATCACAAAGATATCATCATATAGATACCAAATAGTCAAATTAACTTCCAAAATATTTCAATCTTATACAAAATACTAGAAATTCCAATATTATACAAAATACCATATATTACTCCAGCACCAGCATCCCTCCATGCTAACTTATGACCTCCGCTGCTTGCTTCCATAGATTGATGAATGATGTGAAGTGCATTTCAGATTCATTTACTCCTACTGCAGCTAGTACTTGATCAAATCGATGTGCTACATTGTTGCCAATCTGTGATTCTAGTGCATCAAGTTTTTTCTGAATTCGGTCCTCTCTCTCTCTGCTCCCTCCTTCAGAATTCTTTGTTCTCTCTCAGCTGCTTCTTGCCTCACCTTTTCAATCTCAGCCTGTGCAACCAATCTTGCTTCTTCATGTGTTGCTCGCATTGATTCAACTTCACGAGACATCCCCTGTCACTCAGTAATAATTCCCGGGACATGTGCCCACCTTACCCTGACTCCATACATACGAACTGTATTGCGCTTTTCTGGACCAAACACTTTGGCAAACATTTCATTTCGCACTTGTGTATTTATCTCACCCCCTTCTTGTAGGACAACCTCTTCCAGTTTATCAAACTCATCCTGCATTAGTTTATACATGTTGTTAATCCTAAGCCATTGGGTTTCTTGTAATACACAATACACATACTTACAATTTTTTTGGACACTTTCTCATTCATTGGGACACGTCCCTTTCTTGTTTTCTTTGTATAGACCAGTTTGAATAAATCCCATTTGTCCTGCTCTTTACCTGGGTGTTTAAGTTTCTAAACAAAATTTCACAGCTCATTGAGTGGGCACAACAATTTACAGTATGTTAAATAAGAAGACATGATATATGTAATCAAGTATGGAATATATTAGACCTTCTACATGGGCAATAATGATATACACATCAAACTCACAATTGATTCTTTATTTCTTATAAGAAAAACCAAAGTTTAGAATATCAACTATTTACAAATGACTGAATAATGTGGACAATTGGAAGCCAAACCAGATAGCATGCATAGTGTGAAATAGAATTATGCCAATTCCAATAGGATGTAGCAAGTTGGACAGATCCAAGAATTAGAATTGGGAGAGGCTAAAGAAAATCTAAAATTTTCATTAATATTTGGAGCACCCATCCATTAACATACACAAACACAACTTAAAAAATAACAACAATAAATACCCATTAGGCCATTCAACCAAAAACACATATAGGGGCTATTGGGCTGAAATCCCTAAAATATTCCTAATTTGAAGTAAAACATTTTAGTTCAGCCATACAGGGGCTGCAATCCCTAAAAAAAACTGCTCTTATCAACCAAATGCATATCAAACTCACCCATTCATGGCATAATTGGGCAAAGCTCTTCCTCCCAGCAATGTGGTTCAACATAGATTGCTTCCTATTTTTTCTGTTTGTGCTTGAACTTTTCTACATTCACCATACAATATCTAGAATTTAGTGTAGATAGAATTCATGTCTAATGTTACACATATGAATTTACTATTAGTATTTTGCAACAAAACAAAACTCTATATTTACCAGGCCATCAGGTTTGTCCCACTTATTCACCAACGCAATTCATTGGTTGCGATTTACACGATTGTCCAAGCATTCAAACTTCTCGGGCAGGTCCAAATACGGGAGGTACCACTTTTTGCATAGCTCTGACTTGAATGCTTTCCATCGGTCGTGAAACTTGGCCACCACGATATTTTTTATATTACTTTGACAAGCCAAAGTGTTGGGATCAGACCAATCCAATGCGTCCTGCATCATAAGTTTGTGAGTTACCTATTTGACTAGCAAAAATTGAGAGAGAACACCAAGTTTAACTTTACCTTTATAGTCTTCCATGCCTTTCATATATCTAGAATTTTATCAAACTTGTCCCAACTAGGGACATCAATAGGAAAATTAGAAGGATCCCTAGCAGTAATCCCAATGAAGCTTGCAAACCGTGCAACTACGTCCCCCTCACTTGAACTGTAGCCTTGTTCAATGTCTTCAAGTTGGCCGCTGCGGCGACGATGGTTTATCCTTAGTGTTCCTTAGCTTGTAACACAAGAAACAAGTAATATCTTCTAGTGCAAACCGATATGTTTCACATGCAGCCCAACACATCTTACAGAGGCTTTTTCCAATGCATTGGCAGATCCCCAGCTTGAATAATAGATAGAAGAATAGTAAAGCTGAAATAAGATAAAAGCTATATGAAGAAGAAACAAATCAACCATTCTACAATTGAATCTCATAATAAATGTTCTTCCAAAGCTAACCAGATGTAGAAAACTACATAGTGAAAAATAAGAATAAAACTAAAGAATGAATATTTACTTATGTAGCAGAGAACCAATATCATTAACAGTTTCAACAGATTAGAGATGCATAGATGCTCAATGAAATAAATGAAGTTCCAGGGTCCTGAACAAACATCCCTGCAGAATCAAACATATCATAGTAATATTAGTAGTGAAGTATAAGCCAAAGTTAAACTTAAATGCATCACACAATCACATCATCTGTAGTAAAAATTAAACATGAATATATGCAAGAAGAAAAATATTCATCTTCTGAAATCAGACATGAGTTAAAATTCGTACTCGCATGATCCATCAAATATAGTCTTAAATGAAGCCAAAAATGCTTTTTCAAGCAGACCACCACCCCATCTTGCAAAACAAGTCCAAAAGAATGTTTTTTGCTGCCAATCCTATACCATTCTCGCTGCCACATTGAAAATACCAAATTCCACTTTTCTGTTAATATGTACTATTAACTTCAGAGGAACAATGACTGTCAAAAATAATAACACAAAGAAAAAAGGACTGAAGAAGTGATTAACCATGTTAGTAAGAGTAAGAATGAATTAATTAAAAATTCTTATGCAAAAAGTGACCACAATTCATATTGCCTTGAATCATTATAGAGTAAGCTTGAAGTTGAACAAAATTCTTATGCAAATTACTTTCCTCTCTCTCTCTCTCATCAGATTGCTCAATTCCCAATGTTCATTTTGCACCATTACTGAACAAAATTCCCACCTCAAAAGTCAACACAAAAAGAAGAAGGCCCACCATGTTAATCTGATACATTATCAAGCAAAATTTCAAATGGGTTGTGTCACGCCCCCAACCCAAGACANGAGGGAGGGAGGGAGGGAGGGAGAGAGAGAGAAAAACAAAAAACAAAACCTTTATTCATTTAATATAGAAAACCTTTTGACGTTTAAGCTTTTCAATAAAGAAATAAAAGTCTAAAAACTGAATTTAATTATTACTTTAGTTATTATAAATTTAATTTGGGCCTCTTACAAACTTGGGCCTCTTAGATATAAGCCTTGAACACCTTAGTTACTACTTACTAGGCCTCTACATACCATAGCTTTAAATTTAATTTTTTTAATATTATAATATATATATATATATAAAATTGGGCCCCTCTTGAAAGTGGGCACTGTGCGGTCGCCCCTCCAGCCCTTGCTCAGGGACGGCTCTGAAGATGGATACAAGATGAGCCATAAGCCTAAGGCATAAAATCTTCTTCAAACGTGAATAGAAGGGAAATCAAAATATAAATTAAGCTTAGATGGGCTTCTTGTCTGCAATTGTTATTTATTACACCATTTGATATTACGAGACTCTAAGGCAGAGCCGGCCCTGACTTTTGGGAGGCCGGGGCAAAAATTTGAAATGGGCCTCTTTGTACATTATCCTAGACCTATTTTACATTTATTTTTGTTTGAAAATAATATTTTTATTAAATATGAAACAATATCACAGTTTATACAAGCCTTGAACAAAAAAGGATTAAACTTGTAGGTCTTTGCCTCTTTGAACATACAAACTTAGAACAAAAAGTAATAAAAGTTACAGGGCATTTAGACAGGGACGGACACACGTTGGGAGGTAGGGGGTCGGGCGACCCCCCAACGCCGGATCTCCTAGCCGTCAACCTCATTTCCCAGCCGCCGGTGACCCCCCAAACCTCTGGACGGCGACCCCTCGACCTCTAGCCGGTGACCCCTCGCTGCCCAGTCGCCCACCACCTCCTTGATGAAAAGCCTCAGTGGCTGCTGGACTTTCTCTCTCTTTTCTCTTCTCTTCTCCTCTCCTCTCTTGGTTTTGCTGGACTTTCTCTCTCTTTTCTCTTCTCTTCTCTTCCTCTTTTGGTTTCTCTCCCTTTCTTCTCCTCTGTTTTCTTTCTCTCGGGTAATATGGGCCGGTGTTTGCCACACACCACCGCCTAGCACACACACACACACTGACACACACCACTCAACACACATACACACACCTCACTCCCAGCCATTCACAAGCTAGGAAAGCTCACACACACACACACGTAATCACAACCTTTTTTTATGTTTTTGTTTTTAATAAATATATGTCTATATAACATAAGTTTATATATATATATATACTATAACATAATTAAAATGTAATTAAAATTAATACTAATAAACACAAATATAAATATAAATAAATAATAATTTAAGTAATTAAATATAAATAAATATAAAGACAAGTAATTATTTTAATAAACAAAATTTTTTTAAAATTTAAAAATTAGGTTATTACATATTTACATGTAGCTTGTAATATTGTTTATCATTTAATTTTTTATTGTTATTGTCGTCCAAATTTTTTTTTTTGCTTTTGCACTATGACCCCCCGGGTTGGAGATCCTGGATCCGTCACTGCATTTAGACCTGTCAAGCAGCATTAGATTAATAACTCAACATTAGTTGATGAGAACCAAATCTAAGAGATGCTGAAATTAAGAAAGGAAAATTAACAAAACCTTATTAGGAAACAAGCCAAAATACTACTAATTATAGAAATCAACTCATCAATAGATTAACTGATAGCGATTAATGAAATCATATGGAAGCCAAATTGACAATAAAATCACAGTAACTATTAAGAATCTAAGATGAAGTTAAAAGAACCATTAAAGTTACTAAGAATTATGCAAAAAAAAAACAAAAAAAAACAAAAAAAACTTTATGAGAAATCAAATGGATGCCCCACAAGGCTGTCATCCAGACATCCACAATTCAATGATTCATAATAAAAAATTTTAATTTATGGCAACCATTTCACCGTACATATCACAAATACAAATAGCAGTACATAAAAGGGGGAAAAAGAGAGAACCTTTTGGATTTTTTCTTTAAACTTCAAACTCTAATTTCTTTAAAAACCAAATTTGAGAATTGGGATTTCAAGACTGAGGGAGAGGAATCAAGACTTGGGGAGGAAGTAAGAAAGAGAACGGCCAAATTGAGAATTGAAAGAGAGAATCAGAGCCTGAAGACACGAGGGACTGAAACATTTAATTTTGTTTAACAAAAAAGTTTGATTTTCTAATTGAAAATTAAAATATATATAATTTTTTATTATTTAGTAGGTCTATTTTTTATTTTTATTTTAGTTACAAACAACAGGTCTTTATTTCAGTGATTTTTTTTAAAAAAATATATGTGTAAAATAAAAACTCTCTCTAGATTGATCACACAAGAATGACCTCTTATAATAAAAATGATTGAACATTCTAAACAGCTCCATAATTACAATACAGGTTAATACTTGCAATTCCTACCAAAATTCAAGTACACAATATGAGATAGATAAGGGGTTAATTAATTACAAATTTACCAAAAGTTGGTGAGATTGACAAAGCCCATCATCGTCATCTGAACTTTGTCTGTTTGTTCTGATCCAAAGTTCATGATCTCACACAAATTCAGTAAAGCATGCGTCTTGAGTTAAACAGAAAAAAAAAAAAAAAAAGGCCCCGGAAAGAATTTCAAGAGAGTTTTAGTCTTATAGAGAAAGTAAAGATGATCACGTTTTTTCTTAAAAAAAAAAATTGAAACTATATGGTGTAAATTGTGAAACACCTAAAATTTTAAAGGTATAAATTGTAATTTACTCTAAAATTATTAACGAATATTAGGGGCAATGCAGTCATTTAAAAAAATTATATATTCAATTTATTTTCTGTGTTTAAAATTTGAAAAAAAAATAATAATATAAGGGTTAATTATAATTATATACCTCAACTATATACCACTTTTCAACTTAGTACCTCTGATTCAAAAAATTTCATTCAAATACCTCAACTTTAATATTTTGTCAACTTAGTACCTCCGTTAATTTGACAGTTAAAAAGACCGTTAACTAATGACGTGGCACAGGATCCCACCATTTGGCTTTTAAAACAAAATATTATAAAATATTATAAAATAATGTAAAAAAAAAAAAAGGCTACTATTTGCACACAATTTCCTCATTTTTTCTCACTTCACACCCCTACACTCCTCCCACAATTAAAATCTCTCATATACACACTCCTCCCAATTACCAAAATATCCCAACTTATACACAGCCCTCCCAAAGTTTACAGTTTAGTGCTTTAGCCCAAAACCTAGACAACACACACCTCACCCCGACACCTCCCTCAACCACCCCCACTGCTGGCAAGGTCGCCGGCGGCTCAACCCTTCCCTTCTCTCTCTCCCTCTTTCCTTTCCTTTCTCTCCTTCCCTTTCTCTTCTTCCCTGTCTTCTCTTTCTCTCTCTCTCTCTCTCTCTCTCTCTCTCTCTTCCCATACACAACCCACCCCCTCCCTCGCTCCTCTCCCCACCCAACTTGCACACATGCATGTAGAGCCACTAAGACCACGCCAACCACCCAACCTACCCAGCTCACCGGAGAAGAAAACAAAAAATAAAAATAAAAACTTGCAAGTGGTTCAGCGAACCAGTGCCGAAACCGATGGTTTCATTCGGTAGGTACCCGCCGAACAATCCTATTCTATTCGGCAGTTATCTGCCGAACGAAACCACCAGTTTCGGCGCTGGTTCGCCGAACCATCTGCATATATATATATTTTGGATGTTCGGGGTGGTTGGATTCCTGTTGCCGGGGTGGTCACGGGAGAATGTGGTCGTAGAGAGAGAGAGAGAGAGAGAGAGAGAGAGAGAGAGAGAGAGAGAG
>QANW01009069.1:322721-380920 GCA_003254865.1 Dryas drummondii | reverse complement strand
AAAAAAAAAATCAGATCAAATTTTAGAATCTACAACTCTGGCTTTCTGACTTTCTGAGAGCAATGAGTGGGCGCAACCTGAACTCAGTGTTCTACGCGGAGACGTACCATCCGATACAAACGGGAAGCATAGACGGCACCGACACTCTCCCTCATGACAACGCCGTCTACAGAGCCTTCCTCTGCTCTTCCGCTGGCCTCTGTAACTTTCTCTTTTTCTCTTATCACCCCCTCTATTTCTTCTTCTTCTCATTTTCGTCCCTCTAACTTCACTTTGGCTGATGACCCCTTGGGCGATCCCAACCTCCTCGGAGACCCTTATTGCACTCTCTTCGTCGGTCGCCTCTCTCACCTCACCACCGAACACATTCTTTGCAAGGTTCATTTCTCTCTCTCTCTCTCTCTCTCTCTGTGTTTGGTTTCCCAGAAAACTGAGCAAAAGATAGAAAGTTCTTCAATTGGGATCAATAGAAACTACAATGTAATGAATTTACTTGCTCTAAACATGAATCTTGAATTTGGGTTTTCAGGCTATGAGCAAGTATGGTCGGGTGAAGGACTTGCGCTTGGTAAAGCTTCTAAGCTTTGCTTTCACTTTGATTTTGAGTTCGGTACAAAATTTCACAACATTGTACTTTTTAAATGGATTATTGTGCGCTTTTTTATCTTCATTTTTTAATAGTATGCATATAGTTTGCAAAATTTCTTTCTTTCTTTCTTCTTTATTTATTTTTTTTAATTTCCTTAAACATATAGTTTAAGGAAATTCCACTTTGACACTGAGTTCTGATGTTGAACTTTGCTTCAAGCATATGAAGATTGGCGGGCGGCTGTTCTCATATACGTTACAAAATTAAATTGAATTGGAATTTCTTGTTGGTGTTGTGAGAAAAAATGGGCATATCATTTTGATCTGGTGGGATAACCCAATTGGCATATTAATAATGGTAAAGATTGAAAGATAGGGGAAATGTGAAATTTTCTATTGAAAGATAATTCCACCAATTTTCTAGCTTGGTTATCCAATAAATGTTAGTTAGCTTGTTTTTCATATACCTTGATAGTAATTTATAGCTGATTGATCTTCTTTCTACAGATTACATTTATTTCTGTAATGCAATATTAGTGATATAGCCTTGAATGGTCTTTATGGTCAAGTGTGAAATGAAACTTGGGGAAGGACTAACGGAAAACAGCTCCTGAAAGGATTTTAATCAACAAATAGGCAAAGATTAGACTGTGAAGTCTATTATGCGACCTCTGATGTTTATAATAGTCTTCCGTTTTATGAACTCATGCCCAGCACCTGCCATGACATGTCTATTATAAGTCTCGTAGTTGCTTCAAAGGGGTCGGCAATGGCCCGGCCCAAATTTTTTGGGTTCGGGCCGGGCTCGGGCTTAAATTATAGGAGTCCAATAGGGCTTTCGGATTGGGCCGGGCCGGACGGGGCTTGGGTTTTAATACACAAGCCCAAGGCCCGCCCATCGAGCTTTGGCTTGCGGTCTTGGAGGGCCGGGTCGGGCTAGGCCTGAACGAGGGGCCCAAAATGGGCCCAAAGCCTGTTTAGACACATATATATCTTTAATAAAAAAATATAAGATTTTGGCTATGTTGTGATTTGAACATGAGATCTCACATAACAAGCTTTAATTCTTAACCAACTGAGCTGACTAGTTTATTTGTCAAGTTTTTGAATCATAAGTGAACATATTTAATAACTCTTTCGTTTGTTTACTTCAATAAATTATTAATATGTTTATTGAGTTATTATATAATACTATTATGTTAGTAATAGTGTAATACTATAAATAATAAACTTTAAAAATTATATACAATATTACAACTATAATAAAACATAAATGTACATATGTTTTATTATATATTTTATTATATATTTTTATAAACAAACGATGCAATTGTGTTTTTAACGATCCGAACCGTTCAAATTTTAGTTCTTCACTCAAAGATAATTCGTGCAAAAAATGAGCTCAATCGGAGATGTAAAACGGTGGTCAAATTAATGAGCGATCGTGATTTTTCTAATGATGATCGAATGAGTAGATGAATTTCGATTTGGCCGATTTTTTGTAAGGATGATCTTTGACTAAGAACATAGAAAATGAATGGGTTAGATTGTTGAAATCACGTTGTGGTCTTCATAATTATGGAAACAACAAGGTTTCAACGGGAAAGTTATTAGAATTATACTCTTCAAGTATATTGATATGTAGAAGCTCACATATCGATCGTTTTTACAATGATCCGAACCGTTCAAATTTTAGTTCCCCACTCAAAAAGAATCCTTACAAAAAATTAGCTCAATCGGAGGTGTAAAAGTGACGTAACGGTGGTCGAATTAATGAATGATCGTGGTTTTTCTAATGATAATCGAACATTTGAACGGGTAGATGAATTCTTATTTGGCCGATTTTTTGTAAGGATGATCTTTGACTATCAACATATAAAATGAACGGTTCAAATCGTTGAATTAATGAAAGATCGTGGTTTAATAATTTTAATTATAGTTGTATTATAAAATGAGGAAATCAATCAATCATTAAGGAAATGAAGGAAAAACACCTATATTAAAAAACAAAAACCAAATAGAAATTATGCTATGAATCTGTCTTCCATAGAAGAATAAATCCGAGAGTTATTTTGGAGATGTAACGATTCATATATCAAATTACCTATGGATAGAGATTTGTAATATATTAATCAGTACAAAAAATGTCTAATTTAGTATTTTATTAATTTTCTTAATTAATATAAGCCTACTGTTATAAAACGAATTGAACCACTACAAGTAACTTGTAATTTTTTTATTTTTTTACATTTTGTCGTGTACTTTGTTTTCTAATAAAATATACTGACATGATTAGATGTGGACCGAATCACAAATTAATTATGAACAAAAGTAGAGTATGATGATTTATTTTTGTATAGAATACAGATAGAGTATGGTCCATATTGTGTGGACAAATTATACAAATTATAATTTAGAGTATGGGCAAATTATACAAATTATGGAGTATGGACAAATTATGTATGTCTTTGCAAATTATACAATTTGTCCATGAACAATTAAACATCATTTGTTATTAATTTTGTTTGTTTTTGCAAATTATACAAATTATAGAGTATGAACAAACTATACAAATTATGCAAATTATACCCTCTTAATATTAATGTAATACAAATTATACAAATTCTTCAATTAGTCCATTAACAATTAAACAATTATACAATTGAGGTGTTTATTCAATACAATTTATGTAATTATTAATTAGTGAAGCATTTTTTTAACAGTATTTGCCTCCAACGCGCATTATATTTATCACATATCACATATCACATGAAACCTACCATATAATTTGGTTTTTTCAATGTTTTTTATCAATGTAGTAAATAATATGTTAAATAAACATATGGCAAAGTTTCATTCAAAATTTCTGTATTTTGATAGCAATTTTCGTTGTTTTCGTCTAATTTTTGTCGAAATTTAAAAATTTTCGAAATTTTCTTGAAACCGGAAATTTTATTCCTTACAGCTCCTTCCTCCAACAATACTACAAACTCTTCATCCTACAACAAAAGAAAGTAAAAAAGAAAAATCAATAAATTCAACCATCACCAATAAGAGAATACAAGAGCATAAAAGCAGAGAAGAAATATATTTCATACTATCACTGCTACACTTCCAAGAAGATTAAGGGCCACAAAAACTTATGCAGTGGATTTTATTCTCACGGGTTAGAGATGGTTTAGAGAAGTACCAAACCAGCAAAAAGAAAATAATAATAATAATAATAATAAAGCTGAAACTAGTATACCTCATAGGATAACCTCAACTCTTGGTCCAAGTCTTTAACTTTTACCCCTGGAGCGAGTTCCACATAAATAGTAGATTGCATACCACGACTCTAAAAGACAAAGTAAATGCTCAGTCCTTTGTAAGCAAAGAGTGAACTGGGGAAAGTGTGAAATCTTTAAATGCATATTGGAGTAAGAGTTACCATTGGCACCTCGTCCTGCACAAATTCAAAGCAGCATTAGCAACATATATAGTAACATTTAGCATGGAAAAGTGATAAACTGCAAACAAATCCTAACTGCCATCAGGTTAAGTGACGAGACAGCTGCCATTTTTATGCTTATAATGACTACATAAAGCGTAATTCAAGAAAAAGAAATGCTTATATCCAAAATTCAAAACAGTTCATACTTCATGCCACTTGCATACCTTGAGTATCCATATTATTGACTATCAAGGATCACTAGAAAATGTTTAACTTGTGATATGTACTTCCAATAAAATTATAGTTAAGTATTCATATATAATGGATGAGGGAGGAGTTTCTGGACATAGTATTTCATATTTCATCTTTTGTTGTCTAAATACTATCCAAGAGTGACACCCTCTTGTATGTATAACAGTTTGTATCTTAGCTACATTGTTACATTTTTTTGTTTTGTTTTTTGCATCTCATACATAGTAAATTGATCTCAAGCACATATTTCATAATAAAAATGCAATTTGCAGAAAACTTATATACAAGACACAAACCTTAATCAATGGAACAAGGGAAGTTGTATAGATGTTGGAATGTTGGATAACAACCAGGGTTAGCAACTAGGCGTGCACTTTTAATCTCTTCCCTCAAAGTCTCTGTCAAACCATATACAGCTTCTTTCTGGGTCAAAGAAAATAACTACTTGTTAAAATGAGCAGAGCAATAAGTTGAAAATAAATACTTGTTAAGTATGCTAGTGTTTTTATTGAAATTTACGGTTAATAAGCAATTATTTCAAGAGTAATACTTGGTGGACTTAGATTTTTCATAGAAGCTAGTCTAGATATAGAGAAGGAAATAATTACCTTACCTGTAAATCTGGTGCTCTATGTGCTTGACCATACCATTCTTCAAATTTACACTAGGATGCCAAAAAACAAATTCCAAAAATATTACAACGTAGTGTTATTCAAAGCATACAGTGTTAAATTCCTAGTTTATATGGGTTTTCTTGTAATTATAGGAATAGAGGTATTTGCTTTTTAGACCCTCACTTGTACAGGTATAAATCCCTCTTTTATATGATTAATAAAATAAGCTGAAATTATTAAACCCTAAACACATTGTTTGTCATGGTATCAGAGCCACCCAAACTCCTATTCATCAGACTTAGGTTTTTGGTGGTGTGTTAGGGTTGATCTTGATCTGTTTTTATTGTTCCTTGCGTGCTCAGTTAGTTGTAAATCCTTGTTGCTGAGTGCATGGGATTATTTTTTTCCTCTTGCGTGAGTTTCTGCCCGCCGCTGCTGAGACGACGCCGCAGAGGTTGATCAGCCCAGAGGTTGACGACGCTTCTGCCCGCCACTGCCCAGACGACGACGACGCCGTCGTTGTTGCCCGCCGCTGCTGCCGCCGGCCGTCGCTCTTTCCTGCATCCAGGGACGACGTGTCTTCCACCCAGACGAGACTGCTGCTGCCCAGACAAGCCAGCTGCTGCCCAGACGACGACGACACCGCTGCCCAGCCAACGACGACGCCACTGCCCAGACCTCGCCGCTGCCCAGCCACTGTCCAGACAACGCCGCTGCCCAGACGACGCCGTTGTTTGTGGTCTTCCCTTGCTGCGCCGCCGTCGTCTTCCCTTGCTGCGCCTCCGGCGCTGGCGATTCTTCCTGCTGCTTACAGTGCAGTCGGCCACCTTGCTACTACTGTGTGACGCGATCAGCCGCGGTGTGATTTGCTCACTGCTGTGTGCGTGACCTGCTACTTGTTCCGCTGCTACAACTCTGTTTCTTGGTCTAAGTTTTTTTTTTGTTTTTTTTTTTGGTATCATGGCTGACTCTTCCAAGACTAATGGCAAGAAGGCTGAATTGAGTACACCTCCTACGCTTCCTCCGGTTACTTTTAATGACTCAGTAATCACACCAGAAAAGCTTGATGGCACAAACTATGGTGAGTGGGCTTTAAATGCACAGAATAAGATCCGAGGCCGGAAGCGCTGGGGTTTAGTTTCAGGTTCACATCCTATGCCTACGGATCATGATTCACCTGAATTTGAGGCCTGGGAAGATGAAAATTGCATGGTTAAGTCTTGGCTCTTGGATGCAATGATCAAAGATGTGCGTTCATTGTTCATTCGTATGGCGACAGCCAAGGAGATATGGGACGCTCTCAAGAGGCAGTATTCTGTGAGTCAGGATGGTTCCAAGGCTTATTCACTCCATTGTCAGGTTATTTCCACTCGTCAAAATGGTCGCACTATTATTGAATATTATGGTATTTTGCAAAAACTTTGGCAGGAGGTGGATGCAATTCAACCTTGTCCTATGGAATGTTCGAGAGATATTGGGTTGTATAATGATATTGTTAGTGCTAATCGGCTATATGTTTTTCTGGCTGGACTTGATTCGCATTTGGATAGTGTTCGATGAAGGATTCTTGCTACCTCTCCTCTGCCTGATCTTCGTACTGCTTATGCTATAGTGTGTGCTGAAGCTAATCGCCAGGATGTCATGCTTGGTGGTCCTACTAATACTAGTATGGCCATGGTGGCCAGACCCTCAAGTGGTAACCGGTTCGGTTCTAGAAAGAATGAGACTCGGAAATGTACTCATTGTAATGGTACCAATCATGTGGTAGAGAAGTGTTTTCAACTTCATGGGTATCCGGAATGGCATCCGAAAGGCATGAAGGCATCTCCAGGGGACTCTCTTTTTAAGGCTACCCAACCGGCTCCTAAGGGAAATTTGGTCAATACTTCTATTTTTGCTGCTAAGTCAGGTATATCTTATTGTGCTTTGCGTACTCCTGCTAATTCTTGTACAAATACATGGATAATTGACACAGGTGCCACCGATCATATGACTTGTGATAGATATGCATTCCAATCCTTGTCATCTAGTAGTCCCAAACCATTCATCACTAATGCCAATGGTGTGTCTTCTCCAGTCCTTGGCATTGGAACTGTGTCTGTTTCGTCTCTTACTTTGTTTAATACCTTGTTTGTTCCGTCTTTAAACTGCAATTTATTGTCTGTTAGTCAACTAACTGCATCTCGTGGTTGCGTTGTTGTTTTCTTTCCTACTCACTGTATTTTTCAGGATATTCATACCAAGGAGAGGATTGGCAGTGGTAGGAGAGATGGGGACTTGTACTATCTGGATGGTGATACTTTGGGTCTGGATGGTGTCAGTCAGGCTGATCACGTTAGTGGTACTCAGTTAGTTGCAAATAAGAAGAAGATCTGGCTCTGGCATCAGCGGTTGGGTTATCCTTCATTTAGTTATCTAAGACGGTTATTTCCCTCATTGTTTCGTGGTTGTAATTTCCAAGATTTTCAATGTGAAACTTGTGTGTTGGCTAAGAGTCATCGAATAGTGTTTTCTTCTAATGATAATAAATGTGGCATTCTTTTTGGTTTGGTTCACTCTGATGTTTGGGGACCTGCACCTCTTTCTACTTGTAATGGTGTTCGATGGTTTGTCACATTCATCGATGATTGCACGCGTATGACCTGGATTTATTTTCTTCATAATAAAAGTGATGTATGTGAAGTATTCCAATTGTTTCATCAGATGGTGAGAACTCAGTTCAATCATTCGATTCGTATTCTCCGCTCTGATAATGGCGGCGAATATGTTAACAAAGGATTGACAGATTACTTTGGTTTACATGGCATTATCCATCAGACATCTTGTTCTTATTCTCCCCAACAGAATGGGGTGGCTGAACGGAAGAATAGACACTTATTAGAGGTTGCTCGATCATTGTTGATTGGTGGTCGGGTACCGACTTTCTTATGGGGCGATGCCCTTAGCTCAGCCGTGTACTTAATTAACCGCACTCCATCTAGTGTTCTCGATTTTCGGCGCCCATTGGATGTCCTTGCTGCTTCTTGTGAGCTTCCATCTATTTTGCATTTGGAACCTCGAGTGTTTGGCTGCGTTGTGTATGTCCATTTACATGGGCATCAACGTACCAAATTGGAGCCCAGAGCTTTGAAATGTGTCTTTGTTGGCTATGGTCGTGCTACTAAAGGATACAAGTGCTATCATCCTCCGTCTCGCCGGTTCTATGTATCTATGGATATTACATTTCATGAGGAACAATTGTTTTATGAGTGTTCTGCATCTTCCCTTCAGGGGGAGAACGTTGGTGAAGGGTCGAATGCCATAGATATGGAGTTTTTCAATGTTTTCAGGTTTTAGGAAAAAAAGGACGAGCAATGTAGTATCGAGCGCTCAGTGGGTACGGTGGGTGACATACCTCCTCCGGTAGATCAATCTTGCTTACCTACAGACTCGGTGGTGCAGTGTGACAGCAGTGGCCTTTCTGACTCCTCAGTGGTTGGAGGCTTGGTTGATGATAGTACAACTCTCAGTCCTCATACTTCACCACTGATACAATCTTCTCCAGAAATGTCTCATGAGGTACATCCTATTTCCCCTTTTTTTTTTCTGATGATTTGAGTATCCAATCTGAGTCTGAGCCTGACACCTCTAGGTATAAGCTTCCACATAGGTCAACCCGAGGTATTCCACCTACATCTTATGAACCAGATCCTAACGCCAAAGCCAAATACTCTATAAATAGTCATGTGTCTTCGCATAGGCTATCCGAGTCATATAAGTCATTTGTGCATCAATTATCCTCTGTATCTGTCCCAAGAAATTTGCAGGATGCTTTAGCAGATTCAAGATGGACTAAGGCAATGGCAGAAGAAATGGAGGCATTGGTGAAAAATAGGACTTGGGAGTTGGTTCAGTTACCTAAAGGGAAGAAACCTGTGGGATGCAGATGGGTCTATGCGGTTAAACATAGAGCTGATGGTTCCATAGAGAGGTATAAAGCTCGGTTGGTTGCCAAGGGGTACACTCAGTCTTATGGAGTTGACTATTAGGAGACATTTGCTCCAGTAGCAAAGTTAAATACTGTGAGGGTGTTGCTGTCTCTAGCTGTTAATCTGGAGTGGCCTCTTCTTCAGTTTGATGTCAAGAATGCATTCTTGCATGGCGATCTTGAAGAAGAGGTCTATATGGATCCTCCTCCTGGAATTCCTGAACTAGAACAGTCTGGTATGGTGTGCAGACTAAGAAAGGCATTGTATGGCCTGAAGCAATCACCTAGAGCCTGGTTTGGACGGTTCTCCAAGTCTATGAAGGCTGCAGGCTATAAACAAAGTAATTCAGACCATACACTATTCATTAAACGAAGAGGTAACAAGCGTACTGTACTCATTATATATGTGGATGATATGGTTTTGACAGGAGATGATCAGGAGGAGATGGCCTCGCTACAAACTTACCTGGCTTCTGAGTTTGAGATGAAAGAATTAGGTAACCTGAAGTATTTCCTTGGGATTGAAGTAGCGAGATCTTCACATGGTATTTTTTTGTCCCAGAGAAAGTATGTTCTTGATCTCTTGACAGAAACAGGTATGCTTGCTTGTAAGCCTGCTGCAACTCCTATTGAGCAGAACCATAAGTTGTTTGAAAGCTACAATTCTGCTCCGACTGACAGAGGAAGATATCAGAGACTTGTGGGGAGATTAATTTATCTAGCTCACACTCGACCGGACATTGCCTATGCTGTTAATGTGGTGAGTCAGTTCATGCATGACCCACGAAAATTACATATGGATGGAGTTGAGCGTATCTTGAGGTATCTGAAATCCGCACCAGGTAAAGGGTTGTTATTTAGTAAACATGACCATTTGGATGTTATTGGATTTACAGATGCTGATTGGGCAGGATCAGCAGATGATAGAAGGTCTACAGCTGGGTATTTCACCTTTGTTGGTGGTAATTTAGTTACTTGGCGAAGTAAGAAACAACAGGTGGTGTCTAGATCCAGTGCAGAAGCGGAGTATCGAGGTATGGCAAATGGTATTTGTGAGCTCCTATGGCTGAGGAGGTTGTTGATAGATTTGGGGTATAAACCCAAGGTCGCTATGAAGTTATTTTGTGATAATAAATCTGCGATTGAGATTGCTCATAATCCGGTTCAACACGATCGTACGAAGCATGTGGAAATTGATCGTCATTTCATTAAGGAGAAATTAGAGGCTAAGATTGTTGATTTCCCTTTTGTGAAATCTGAAGACCAGCTGGCTGATGTTCTTACCAAGGCTGTGTCGAGTAGGATATTTGATTGTTCACTTATCAAGTTGGGCATGTGTGATGTGTATGCACCAACTTGAGGGGGAGTGTTAAATTCCTAGTTTATATGGGTTTTCTTGTAATTATAGGAATAGATGTATTTTCTTTTTAGACCCTCACTTGTACAGGTATAAATACCTCTTTTATATGATTAATAAAATAAGCTGAAATTATTAAACCCTAAACACATTGTTTGTCATACAGCAGACAGATGAACAATCTTTAAGCTTTTGGGAGGGCTTTGATAATTTCCTGCAAATGAAATAACAAACATATGCATGTTAGAAATTGAAGAAGAAATTCAGTGAAAAAATACAAAGGAAAGAAGATTGAGAAATGGTGAACCCAGAGATGAAAAATAGATACTTTAAACACGTGGCACAATCCTATCTCTTGAATATTTTGAATGGCCATGATTAGAAGTCTGGTAGAGGAAAACCTGGTAGAGGATCCAGGTCCTTCGAATCCACCCTCAAGTTTTAAGCAGCGGAGGGCTTTTTGTCTAGCCGAAGCGAAGCAAAGCGGAGAGCTCTCGTTCCTGGTCTCACTCAGCAGCCATGGGTACCGCTCAGACTCTCCGTCCCTGCCTCCCTCCCTTTGCTATATCTCTCATTCTCTGTCTCTGTATGGTTTTGATTTTGTGATGATGTGCAGGTATCTCACGTAACTCGATGCACAAGAGGCGTGCCACTGGAGGCAAGAAGAAGGCCTGGAGGCAGAAGGGAAAGTAATTACTTCATACTTCTACCCCATTTCTTTATCTTGGGTTGTTCTCTTTTTCCGCCATTTTCTATTATATGTTGATTGGGGTTTGGAATATTCTGTGCTCTTCTTTATTTGCTCACATAGGGGGCTGAAGCCTAGCGCACTGGGTTCTGGCCAAAGAATACTTTTGGCCCTACATATCTAGGAAAACCAAGCAATACGTCAAAAGATGTGACAAATGCCAAAGAGCTTGGAAACCCGCCGAAGAGCTGAACTCCGTCACTAGGCCTTGGCTGTTCCTTGATGGGGAATGGACATAATTGGACCACTCCCAGTGGCAGTAAGCAGAAAGAAAAGAGTTTTGGTGGCAACAAACTACTTCACCAAGTGGGTTGAAGCTAAGGCATATAAAAAAATAAGTCAGGTGGAAGTGATCAAATTCATATAGAGGAATATCATATGCCGGTTCAGACTCTCGAGATACATCGTAGCAGACAACGGAACTGAATTCAATAACAACAAGTTTCGAACCTACTGCCAAGATAAGGGAATTCAGCTTCAATTCTCTTCAAGAAGTTATCCACAGGGAAACGGGCATGCCAATAAAACAAACAGAATGATCTTCGAAGCCATCAAGAAGCAACTCGAAGAACATAAGGGAAGTTGGGCGGAAGAACTACAATATGTGCTTTGGGCCTACCGAACGAAAAAAAGGAAACCCATAGGAAAAAGGCCATTCACACTAACTTATGGAACAGAGGCCGTAATCTCAATAGAAGTCGGACTACCCACTGTCCGAACATTAGTAGCAGAGTCTGAACAGAACAAAGAACAGTTGGCGAGGAACTTAGACTTGATGGAAGAGCACGGAAAGACAGCCATGATAAAATTGGTCAACTATCAAAATCAAGTGGCTAAGTACTTCAATAAACAAGTTCGACCATGGCAATATCGGATCGGAGAATGGGTTTTAAGAAAGGTGGTTGATCAAAGCAATGAAGCAAATAAAGGGAAGTTTGGTCGAAATTGGGAGGGCCAGTTCGAAGTTGTGGAGGCTTATGGCAAGGCATATAAACTACGAGAAGTCCAGAATGGGAAGATTGCCCCACGTCCTTGGAACACATTCCACCTAAAGAGGTATACGTTTGATCCTCTCCCTTTTTCCTTTTTGTTTGATTTCACATTATGTTTGATTTTGAATTACGTTGTCTTGAATATGACTGAAATAAAAGACTCCCAGACTGATCCAAGTCCTGAGCACACCCTGTATTTCTTTATTACATAATAAATAAAGAAAAACTTTTCAAAGGGATGAATAAATCAGAATAAATATTGAAACGATCAAAGGGAACTGAAAAAACCGAATTAAATGGCAGCTGAATTATTCAAGAAACACAGAAACAAGAAATACGAACTAGCTGGAAAACAGCTATAAGAATGAAAAAGAAGTGAATCCATTGTACTTATTTAACCTAAAAAAGAAAAACAAACATAAATTACAATTCAGCAGAAAGAAGGTTCCAATCAAGCAAAGGAAAAACAGGCTGGGCCTTTGCGTGATAGTAGCGCATCCCATGAATAAACCTGTCATTAAAACCACGAGCGTGGGCCCCTTCCACCAGCTTCTGTGTATCGCTAAAATCCCTTTTTAAGCGATCAAAAAAGCAGGTCAAGGTGGTGACATCCTTGCAGGCAGCCAAGGTGGCCAAACGCCACACCATCACCGGATCACCTCCAAGGATACCTTCAAGCACGGGTACAGGTACAAGTACGGGCGCAATCGCAAGGGGAAAATGGACTGATGACGGTCCATGATCTTTCCTCTGAAGAAGAGGCGGTTGAACTGGTCGTGGTTGGAGAGCTCCCACAGTCTTCCTCCGTTGATCTTTTGCAGCACCAGTAGCAGATTTTGAAGGACCCGAAGTTCCTCTCCTTCCCCTAGCACGGGTAGTGCCAGGAGAACTACCCGGGGTAATGGCAAGCACCTCTTTGCCCTTACTCTTCTT
The DNA here is from genome assembly GCA_003254865.1 of Dryas drummondii. Classification (NCBI taxonomy): domain Eukaryota; kingdom Viridiplantae; phylum Streptophyta; class Magnoliopsida; order Rosales; family Rosaceae; genus Dryas; species Dryas drummondii. The sequence goes on along the minus strand of QANW01009069.1, from coordinate 368,036 downwards.
TTGAGGAAGAGTAGAAGCAGAGGAAGACTTTACAGACGAACCACCTGAAGAACCTTTGACTAAAAGCTCTTTTCCTAAGGAATGATTCTTCACCCGTGCATCACTACATAAGCGGAAATGTATCTTCAGCTTCTTCTTGCCAGTCATGGTAGACGGAAAACGAAGATAAAGCAAGGGAATAAGAAGAAGCGATCAGAAGTTAAAGGTTATGGACTATGTACAATCCTTCTGGAGTTCTAGTTAAACAAGTTAATGCTCACCCCTATTTATAGAAAAATCTAGTAATACATTGTTATTATTGTGCATTTTTAATTTAGGGTCTTTAACAAGAAGTGAAATCCATTAGTAAAAATTATCCTGAAATTTGAAGTTGAGCTAGAATCAAGGGGAGGACTTACACTTAGTTCTTATTTGAAAAATCAATTTGTTAATTCAAACAAGAACTAAATAAACGTAAATCAATAGAAAAAGATTGAGAAATTAAATTCCAATTTCAAACAACTAAAACTTTAATTCCTAAACGAAATATCAAAATGTTGCAATTAAAGAAAAGAAAAACAAAAACAGGAAAGCAGGAACTTAGGAGCTAATCAGCCCTCAATCACTATCATAATCCTCGGGCTTCATTCCGTGAAAAAACCTATAATCTCTAGCCTCGAAGCCGTACTCCTCATCCACAGCATCCGGGTCTCTGACAACTTTCTCTTGAATTCAGTGTCACGCAAAGCTCGAACTTCTGTAAAAGCTTCTTCTGTAGTTCTGTGACCTTGGCCTCCAGTTTCTCAATCTAAAGTTTATATCCACACTCAGACTCGAGCAGTTTGTTTTCTGAATTGGTAACTTGATTCTCAACAGCTTCCTGCAAAGCCTTATGTTTAGCTTTGTTATTCTTGATGGTTTTCTCCAGCTGAAGGTTCAGAGTGGCAAAGGCATCGCTTATCTGAAAAAGAGTGAGCATCAGGATTAAACAAAAAACAAAACAAAAAATACCTCGACTATGCCAAGAGCACCCATGCATGCAAGCTCATAGTTTGACTTCGATTGGAGCTCGGGCTTATTAGATGGATGAACTATACCATACATAAGGGAAAGGCAGTTCACCGAATTCCCAAGTAGCCGATCCTTAGAAGAAGAAAGGTACAAACCATCCGCCTTCTTAAGCTAAGGAAGCCAGGGATCCGGAGGAGACGAAGGCATGCTCCGATTAGTGGGCAGAAGTGAAATAGAACCTGAGCTCGACGGGGGAACTATGGTCGATCGTACCTAAACTCAATGAGGAACCGAGAATCTCCATAGGGGATGATGAAGCCATCCTACCATGGACAACCAAAACATAATCATCTTCATTCTGCAAATTCTGAGAGTTACTACCATCTTGCCGTGCACGTTTCTTCCGAGGATTAGGAAGCATGCGCGGAGCCTCTTCCATCTCGGGAGAAGAAGATACCTCCATGTCTTCGTCCTCTTCCTCCTCTTCTTCTTCTTCCTCCTCTTCTCCTTCCTCAAGTTCCTTGAGTCGAGCTTCCCGTTCTCTATGAAAAATTTTGATGGTAGCGGCCAATTTTGGGGTAAAGAGAAGCTCGGGGTTGAACTAACGATATGTGCAAGCAGGTCACCACCACTCAAGTCCAGACGTGAGTCAACTATCAATGAATCATATGGAACATATATGATGCTCGTGCATAAGGAAGAAATCTTCAACAAAGTTGTGTTGTCGAAAAACAAAGTGATATCCCAACTGAAACCTGTTACTTTTTCTTCAATAAAGTTTTTGCGAGGCGCAGGTAACTTGATTGACTTCCGAGCGAATGTGTGAGCTACAAAAACAATAAGAAAGAACGTAAGAAAGTTGTATATGACAACATCTGTGGGACCATGAAATATTCTAGCATAGGACCATGGTTTATTTTAGCATGGGACCTATTCATTCTCATAAAGAAATGAAGGGACCTATTCATTCTCATGGGTCCATTGGAAAATGCATGAAATATAAGACCCATGATGTTAGAAGAATACGACCTATGTTTTGAGAGACCTAGAAGTTATGAACATTCTCCAATAACATGCATGCAAAGGGACCGGAGGTATAGATCACCACGAGTTGAAGGATCCATTAAATATAGAGCAAAAGGTAACTACCCTCACACTCACTTAGGGGGTCGTATGCACCCAAACACGGGAATACATCCGAACCCATGGATCCATCCGTGCCTAGGGGCCGGACCTATCCGAGCTCGCAAATACATCCGGGTATGCACCCAAAACTCACGGAAGCATCCAAGTGCCAACTCATGAAGGTATTTCCATACCATCCGTGACTAATGGGACCTAAGAACTCCATGTTCTACTAGGAAACCAACTCTCATACAAATTAAATGGCTTGAATCCTCTCCAAACAAGGATTCAAGTATAGGAGTTCAATCCAATATGGATTATACTTCCCGGTGATTACAAGTCTAACCAACTTACAATCCTAAGGCCATAGGGATTAAATCATCCCCTATAAATAGACTCTCATAAGATCACACAAAGGTAAGTAATTTCAAAGCTCTAAGCCAATGCTCTGAGTTGATAATTGATCTTATTTTCTAACTTAACCGTCGGAGAGCCTTTGGCCGGCACCATACCGGTGCCCCCTTACCTCCGAAGGTTTTCTATGTTTTCAGGACCGAAGATTTCTGGACTCAAGCTACTTGGAGATTTTGTGTTACAACAACATCAAAATCGAAGAGGTGAAGTGTGTACCAGAGTTGAAGTTAAAAGCGAGAGGAATGCTGATCCGAGAGACCTCCGGAGCAAACCAATTCCCTGTTATAAGAATTGGACGAGTCTTCCACTCTTTACAAAATGTAGGCTTGTTCCCAAAGAACACACAATGGTGTCGAGGTGTAATATGGTAATACCCAATCTCATTCCTGACAGTAGCACAACAATGATAAGCAAAGAAATCGACAAGTCCCAAGGAGACACCCCAACACAGGCCGAGCAGAAATTGTAAGAAAACTATTGGGGTTTACTTGCATTGGAGACAAGCCCAAGAAGCTGAAAACCAGATGGAATACGGGGTGTAAAGGAAACCTAACATGATCAAGATGATTAAAAGACAGAAGGTCTTGGTCAGTTGGGTTCCACAAAGTTGTATTATTTGTATAATTCTTTGCCATAAAAATAAAATGCAGAAAGGCACTAACCTAAACTAAGAGAAGATAAGAGCTAATTTGAGAAGTGCCCAAGTTCTGCTAAAGCTCGCCGAACCCAAGTCTACTGAACCAAGGAAACGCCGCAGACCTCGCCGAAACCCAAGTCTGCTGAACCAAGGAAATGCCGCAAACCTCGCCGAACCCAAGTCTACTGAACCAAGGAAACGTCGCAGACCCCATCGAACGCCACCAGCTTCGCTGAACAGCTGAACGCATGCAGCAAGTCACGCCGAACCGCCGAGCGCCCAGGCCTTACTGAACTGCCGAACCCAGCAACCTTGCTGAACCTTGCTGAATCGTCGAACTGCCGAACCCAGAGTTGCTAGATCGCCAAGACTCGCCGAACAAGAAGACTCGAATTCTCGCAGCCGAAACGGCAAGCAAGTTGCATGTTGTCGTCACCGGACCTCAACTTTGGTGAGACGCGAAGAGGGTCGCGTTGCGGAAATTCAGAAAACCCAAGCCTTGACAGCGTGTTTGGAGACCAAAGCCGACTTCGATGCCGAGAGCTACTAGCAAACTGCGAGACAAACAGATGCGATGATCGTGCGCAAGTCTGAGTGTGGTGCACAGTCGGTGGCGGCGAACGCGGCTGTGCAAGAATTCAATGGTGAGGCAGCCCAGATGAGTAATAGGGAGATATGGCACCGAGAAGGATAAGTGGTGAAATTTTATTCAAAACATGAAAGGAGTTCGCGCAGGTGATGATGTCTTCTCCTTAAAATTGCTTTTTAATGGTTTAAAGATGTTTATTTAATTTGAAAATTGGCTAATATTTATCCGGCCCAACTAGGTATGTGATAAAGTCTATCATATTAATTTTATCAGTAATGCTACACTTGCTACACTTACCATATTTTTATACCACAATTTCATACCATCTTACATGACATTCATACATTGGATACTAAAAATTAAAAAATAAAACCTAAAAAATAAAAATGAAATACCCTTCCAATAAAGTAATAACACATCAGGTGGGATACAAATGTGGGAAAAAAAATATGGAACAACTAGCATTATTGTAATTTTATTTGAATTAGTGAAAAAATAGGAAATCCAGATAATAAAGGAAAATAATTGATTTTTCTTTAATTAAATCTATAGAGATTAAATTAAAGAAAAAGGGAGCATTATAGGGGAGATTATTTTCGTAAGCCCAAAATTTGAAGTTTGAAGCCTAGAATATCAAACAACATTTGGGTTGAACCCATAAGAGTAATTTAACTGAGTTTGGGTTTGTGAAGCTATTATGTTGAAAAGCCCAGGATGTAGTTAAGTTTATCCTCGTGACTAAATTCAATTGAAAACGTGGGCGTGAAGTGCAAGTAACACCACGAAAACATCGGGATGGAAGACGCATGGATGGAGAAACTTGCGCCTTACGTCGTAAACTTTATCCACAAGAAATTTTTGACTATATATATATATACATAATCATAGTCATTGGAGAAGGTACGCAATCCAACCATTTGAGCATTTATTTGCATCAGACATAAAACTAACTTGAGCGTCGGAGTATCTTTTGTAGGTACCTCACCCGCCGTACAAAAACAAACTCAAATCAAAGTCATATAGCGGGCGTGATCCAGAGTTCAATTCCAAAGTCAACATCAACAACCTGCAGGCCAAGTTATCTTCTTTGAAGATTTTGGGTCCAACAGGCAGCCAGCAAACGGAGGTTCAAGGGCGCAGCGGAGCCAGTAATGAGCAGTTGGGAGAGGTTGTATCATGGTGATTTTCTCATGATGAAGTTGCACAACTCGTGGGACTTCTGCATGTGTCTATTACCACTTCAATGGAGCCCCTACTAACCTGATTTTAAACTCTATTCGAAATTCGTCCCAAAAAGAAACTCTTTTCAAAATTCAACTTGCAGGCACTCTTTTATCTAGTCATACGCATCCCACTTCTATTCCCTCTACGGCCCCACCCGCCACCCTTACAACATTTTTGACCAACTAGTTCCACAACAAGTTTTTATCCAAGCTGATGGTGATATGGTGGATGAGGCTGGACCTCTTCTTGGTTTTTTTCAGTGTCATTTGTCATCGCATTTATAGTGATTGCCATCAGGCAGCGTACCTCCAAACTGAGCATGTGCTTGTGCTTCCTCATTTTCAAGTATGGATTGCACATCGCCGTACTTGGTTATCTCATGAACTTGTTTCTCATAATTGCTAAACAAAGTACATCTTTTCGGAGAAAGAAAAAAAAAGAAAGTACTAAATTATGCAGACCAATGCACCGGCCAGTATTGCAATAAATTTTCAGCATTCCATCTAGAAGTCAAAACATTAGAGAACTTAAAAGTTAAAACAGCGTGGGAAATAAAGTTACCAACAAAGGAAGAAATGAACTGTACAATACGCAAAATTCATTCAGTGGAAGAAACAAACTTGACTTATTTGATGAACTACAAAACAATGGTTCATTATCTGTACAACTTTTTCCAAGAACACATGGAGATTCGGATCACTACAAAATGTGCAAGAAAAATTTCCCTCATAATTTCCCTCGTACACATTTGAGTCAATTTCTCTACTTCAGCAATATAAAGTCTAACCTGGTAATGCAACATAATTAGTGTAGCTACGGTTGCTGCTACCTTCTTGAACCCATTTTGACCTTGGACCTCTGTAGTTGCTTGCTTCACTGTCACTTTAGGAAACATTATGAGGTTGGTTTGCAGCCGCAAGTGCAACTTTCAAGATCATTGTGAAGATCCTGTGAGAGATTGAGGGACATGAAAGAAAATATTATAAATGAGATTTGTGGAAGAAATGGAAGGACAGTCCAATGCTTAAAATTCTTATCTTATAACTATATTAGTGAGATCAAAAGTTGAACTTTATAACATTAAATAATAAAATTCTTATCAAAAGATAAATCTACTAGGAACACTCTAATTAATGCACATGCACAAGTTTAACATAAGAAAATGAAATTTTTAATGAAATTTTCAAAAATATATGAACAAATCTTAGTAAATTAAAGTCATCGTAGATGAAAACCCAAAAAGCACATATATAACATGTAAGGGTATAGAGCAATTCTATTACTAGCAAACAAAGTTTTCATATAAGATAAGTCTTGAAGTTGGCACATTTTGAAGTAACAATTTACAAACCTGGACTTGATTTTGAAGGCCTTTGATATGTTGTACGGCCAAGTCCAACATGTCTGCATAGCTTGTTTGCTGGAGAAAAGTTCACAGGTATTAAGTATGAGATAGGTTTCATAATGGGGCCCCATCATAAAGTTACAATAAAATGCTCATCGCAATTATGTCCATATGAACACTAATAAGTTGCAGGGTCATCCACACCTAGTCCAGACCGGGTCTTATACGGGGAGTCCTTTATGTCAATCCTATACAAGATTCATGCGTAAAGGATTCCCGTATATGATCCCATCCAAACAAGCTTTCCTTTATATATTGGCATAAAGAATTCCCGTAAAGGATCCGACCCGGATCAGGTGTGGATGACCCGGGTGTGGATGTGAGAATCCCTGTACTAACATGTGCTACTAGAAAAATATAGTGGTTTGTTTGTATTACCTTGTCTAACATGGGAGTAATGGCTTAAATAAAATTGCATAAGCAGCTGCCCACATAACAATGACATTGGGAAACTATCTCAGGATTAAAGTCCATCATACATTGTTTCAATTTTCATGTTAAACATATATTCATTAAATTATTTGATCGTTTTACACAAACCATAAGATCTGATGTGAGTAGATTGACAAAATCTAATTATTTACTCTTTCTTTATACTTCTTTGAAACTTGGAATTGAGAGTTTCATTAGGAGAACTTGCCATAGTCTGAATTGTACATGCATGCAAATCCCACCAGTACATTAAAAAAAATTAAAACATAACAATAAAAAATTTCAAGAAACGCCCTCTAACTGATTAAAATAAAAACGTAGACAAAGAGTACAGGAATTAAGAGTTCAACTAGAATGTACATGCTTCATAAGAAGTGATGAGCACCATATTTGCAATTTTGCATGGTGATTCCAATAACTTAATATATCATTTTTAGCTCATACAAGTTAGAAAATATCACCGATTTTTTCTTTTCTGCTGCTTACGACAACAACACTAGTTTACTCTGAAATTAATTTGCTTTATCATGAACCACAACAAGCAGGTAGAGGGGGACTCACACCCTAGTAACATTCACACCAAATATATGTTGCCAGTAACATTCAGCTATCCAGATTTACAAGAGTCGTCAATTATTACCTTATCCATGTTAGGAACAAGGTCTTGTAGTTTTTTTAACTTCCCACTTATTCTAGTTCTTCTCTCCTGTATATATAAACAAAAGATACAAGTCAACAGTACAGAAAAATAAACATAAAGTACATATTAAGAAGCAATTTCACCTCACTTTCTCTAGTCTTGGTATAGAGATGAGATATGGCATATTGACAACATTCTCACCACACAAGTGAGATGCACTATAACGTAATCACAACTTATTGCACACCATACTGTAGGGCTACTATGCAACTAACAATTGTTAAACCAATCTAATTGATATGAAGGAAAAAGATAATTTAGATATTCTGTCCTTTTAACAACATATATGTGTGCATGCTCCGATATCTACGCTATTTTTTTTTATCTACACTTAAGTGCATCTCTTGTGGTTTTTAAAGTACTACTACATATGTAACAGCAGAAGTAAAACGATCACCATCTTATCCCTCTCCACTTCTTTCACTTTCCATAAATCTGTTGGTTTCACCTTGCTACTGTCCACCCTTAAGCATCAATCTTCATACCATAGCTCATAGTTGCAATATAATACATCATTTCATATCATTATGACACTGCCAGACTCCTATAGTGCTTTGACTACTTTCTAATACAAAACCTAGCACCACCTGATTGCCTTACTGCACCAACAGTAAGCTGAGCCTTCCTTTTTCTCTGCTTAATCCTGTGAATGTTACCTGGGTGCACTGACTGTGCAGTAGTGAACATGTTTGAACCCACCCAAACTCTTTACATTCAGTAAAATTGAAAGTTCTCATTTACTAGAGGTGAAACAATACATTGTAGGCAACCTGGATGTGTGTTATCTGTTATAGGAGCTAATGTTTCATATACAGCACAGGCTGCACAGCTGGTCTGGGTTATGATACCATAAACAACGATCTGGTGCATCCACCAAGTTCTGTCCTAATTCTCATACTCACACCGTTGAAGAACCTCAACTATAAATGCTTGGCTAGAGCTAAAACACAACCAAGAGAAAAAGAAAAACAATGGTTCTTGACCCTTATTCCCTCGGATTCCTAGAATCTGATTCTGCACAACAAACATATCCTAGTTGTTAGTTAGAATTTAAGACCAAACATCTTATTCAGTTCAATAAGCACTTCAAGGCCGGCCTTGTTTTAGGATTTTATCAACATTCTTCATTGTGACTGTTTAAATTTCAATATTATGAACAAGTAGCTTTGAAGCTCAGTACAAGCTAAAACTTGTTATGGAAATGGTAGGCCATTCCATCTTATAATATTTCTTGTGAGACTGGAAGGAAGACATCATAATCCAAACAGCATGGACCTCGACAGGAAATAAATGTGTAGAATCAGTTTTAGGATTGTAGAGAAAAAATGCACTTCAACATTTCCATGACTAGTGATGATAGCCTTCCATTTCTAGAAATGGTCCCTTTCGTTCATATTGATTGAATTTTACCAAAGGACACATGGACCTAAATGGACCTATTCAATATATTGTGGTTAGGCATGCTGTAAGAAAATCATATTATCTCTTCAATGTTTACTAACCCTTTCTGCAATGCTTCTGGGATGAGTTGCACAGCCACGCTTAGCACGGATCTTGCAAGGAACAGAATCTTCAGGGATGTGTAGTAGTTTCTCTACTGTTGCCATTTCTAAAGTTGTCTGGGGCAGGCTAAACTGAAATAGACAATGAATCAAATTATTAAACAGAAAAATTTGCAACTCACCATGAACCAGAGACTAAAATTACAGTGAGTAATCAAGGTGACGGACTTCCAAACAAAATTCCATCATAAACTACAACATGGAACATTGGTACCATTATGATATTATCATATATTAAAGTGAGATAAGAGCAGACCGTTCCTTAGTTAGAGCTACATTTGGTACATTTGAGGGTTCAATTATGTAATCTCATCTTTTAAAGAGAGGAAGAGTTGGAGAAGTATTATCCCATGTCCATTTGACATGTCAGTAAGAATCACAAAAGAACAGAAAAGTGTACGACTGGGATATAATGAAAATGTAATCATGTTTTCCTATAGTTCTAATCGTTTTTTAAAAGGAAAATAGTTTAGAACTACAATAGTCATGTTGGCTATAATTCTAATCGTTCTTCTTATAAGGAAAATAGGTTTGAGCTGTAGTATTCACGTTTCTTGTAGTTCTAGCCAGGATGTAATGTAATTACAAATGTCTTATGATTTAATGTTACTTATATATTAATGTGGTCCTTCTTCAATTTTAACATTTTCTTTTCTTTGGTAACATACATATATCGCATTTTGAGTTGCAATAAAAAAATGTTTAAACAGTAATGTGCAAGTTGGTTCATTAGACTAATTGATGCAGATTCAAAGGACCTAAAAATATTAATTATATGCAAAGTACCTGAGATTCCAAAGCATTGAGGCAGTTATATAAGTCACCATCCACATTTTTAGCTCGTTTGCTTGGTGGAGCCGAAAAGACAATAGAATTGGTATTATCCCAGGAGTCCATCCCAAAGCTAGTAGTGGGATAAGAATGCATGGCACTATGGTGGCTGTTGTTAGAGCTAACACCTTCAACAGCATCTTCACTTACTTCAGAGATTTGAGAAAGAGAATCTTGCCTAGTGAAGCTCAGCTGAGACTTTAACCTTGTTACTCCATGGCCACCATTAGTGCCACCTTGTGAGCTATAGCTTCCAGCTCCCCTTGTAACTGAAAATCCTCCTATTCACATTGTTGAAAATGAAAGATGATCTTTAAACCCATTTTGGTGATGATAATCATCATGATCATGACCACGAAGATAATTACTATGCCATTAATAGTAACATCTATAACATGTTAGACCCTTGAATACCATGAACACAGTTTAGTGGATAAATAGATAATTCAAAGGTTACGAAGCCTATTATTTTTCACATACATTGACATAAATTTTCACTCTGACTAATCAATAAACAACATGAACAATTGTGTGTCAAAAAGATGAGATAATTTTTTTGGGTGAAGACATTCCTGTTTTTAGAAGTTACATTAAACCTAAACTTCTCTCTTTTTAGCAGTAGTATGGGTTATACTAACATATAAAACAAAAGAATTTTCTGCAAAAAATTATAAAAATGAATTAAACAAACTTATAAATAAGATGGTAATTTACCAAGTAAATAATATAATCACACATATTAAAATAATCTAAGTTGGTACGCGTCTTGAAGAGCCAAAGTGAAAGCACTTTGATTAAGAAGATCGATAACAAGCAATAAGCAACACACTTCTCCTGAATTCTCCCACATCGTCATTGTAAATTTTCCAAACATAATAATCACCTCTTTGGGTAAAAAAAAAAATAGTAACTTGACAAACATCATCATCCTTCAATGTGAGTATGTGACCCATCCTAAAAAATTAATTTCTAAAATAGATAAATAAATAAAATAATGGAAAATACACCTACCTAACCCAACCCATGCTTACACGTGATTCGTGGGCTTGGTCCAGGTTGATGAGAATAAAATCAAAATATTTTCTTTCTTTCTTTTGTTTGTGCAAAAAAAGGTTTTTATGTTTTGTTTGCCTACCCCAAAATTAACGAATATTGGATAAGGATTGAAGAATGTTATTTTCGTAATAAAACGAACTTCAACGGACATTTTAGTTAATTCGTACAAGGTCAACGTGTACTTCCCCAGACCCACTTGGAGCTTGGCTAGGAGCGAGTGACCACGAGTCCACGACAGGTGACAGTCAAAAACCCAAAATAACCCCTATGCAAACCACGCAACAACCCTCACCTACCAAGGACAAAAGCGTCATTGCACAAATCCAGTTGAAAAAAAGGAAGGACAAAGGCGTACCATTATTATCAGTAGCGGTGAGATGGCTGAGGAAGCCAGCTGGAGAGCTCCGCTGACGAACCAAAGCCGCCGACGAAGAGCAAGGCGAAGTCGAAGAAGATCCAATCGCTGCGGCGGCCATCTCATTATTCAGACCGTACGATCGGAGCAACGGCTTGGTGTCCCTGTGAGAACCGCTGGATGAGTTGACTTTGAAGGTTGACTCAGATGTGGTGAGGGAGGAGGAGTCGCCTTCTCCGCCGCTGGATAAGTAGTGGCCGACTAAGGAGGTGGGAGGCGGGTGAGATCGGAGGGCGGAGAATTCGCGGTGGATGACGGAATCCACGGCGGAGGTTAGGAGGGAGCCCGGGGCGGAGCCGTAGCGGGTGAGGCCGCTTGGGCTTGGGCCCATGGGCTTTTGGGATGAGGAGGATGAGCTTGAGGGGTACATGTATGTCAGTATGTATGTAGGAGCAGCTGCTTCTGGTTTTAGAGAGAGAGAGAGAGAGAGAGAGAGAGAGAGAGAGAGCAAAAAGAGGGAAGATCGTTTTTGGAAAGGAGGAGGGATGAGGAAGGATTGCTTGTTGGGGAAATTCTAAGGGGGGTGATTAAATCACTTGCGGGTGACGGGATTCTTTTTCGTCACCCTTTGAGGAATCTTAAAGGGAAGTCAGAGACTCAGAATAAGTGGTGAGTTTGCTACACGTGCGCCAACCTTTTCTTGGTTCCTTGTTAGTTCTTTCCAGCTTCGATTTGCATTTTGCATTTCTTCTTTGTTCTTATGATCTTATCTTTGTTTTTCTATTTTAGACCAAACCTTCCAACTAGTCCTTGGACCCCTTGAACTAAAAAGGTAAAGCATTTGGTTGCTTGATATTATTTAGGGATTAATGTCATTTTACTCCTTAGATTATTACATATGTATCAGTTTGCTCCTCAGACTTCTAATTTGGAAAATTAAGGACCCTGACTTTTTCAATTTTGCCAATTAAGGTTATTCCGTCAATTTATACATTTTTCATCTAAAATGTCGAGATGATAAAGCAAAATTTAGCAAGAAATAAAAGAGGAAAAATGATGCATGAGGAAAAAATGATAAGATCTAATTGAAAGGAACCATTTTACCCTCAAAGATTTGGATAAAAAAATGTGTAAATTGACAAAAAAACCTTAATTGGTAAAATTGAAAAAGTTAAAGTTCTTAATTTTCCAAATTATAAGTTTGGGGAGTAAACTGATACAAATGTAATAGTCTGGGGAGCAAAATGGTATTAATCCCTATTATTTATTGTTTTTGAGATTGTTGCAATGTTTGCCCTTGCTTACATTTGGACACATTAAATATGACTTTTTTGTTGCGTGTGCCCAATATAACCTCCATCATTTAAACATATACACAACAACATAAATAAATAAGAAGCTTTAAAAAATAAAAAAAAATAAAAAAAAAAATTGTTTCCTTAGTCCATGGCCATGGGCGAGCAGCATTCAAGGGGTACTACACCATGAGTAAGCATTGTCCTTGAGAGCTGCGATGTAATTTGGGTCAGTTTCTAGTCAAGTTTCAAATACTTTTAACTGTTAATCAATAACATGTTATTAATTGAAAATTACAATCTTATTTTTTAAATTTTTAAAGTTTTTTGTGTATTAATATTTCAAATAACATGTAACAAAAAATTAATGTAAGTGACTATTATTTAGACGTGATAAACCAACAGTTACAATTATGAGTATTCGAACACCTTGGTCAATCAATGAACGTTGGATGCAAATCAAACCCAACACTTTTTTTTTTTTGGCCACTAAATCAAACCCAACACTTAAAAGTGAATTAGGATCATCTATTTTTAGATGGCTGAATTATTTTGTTCAAAATATCTTATTTGGCTTTATTTATCATCGACTCCAAAATCATATGTCACTTTTTTAAAAAAGAAAAAGAAATACAAAAACAAAATCAAGGGATGTTGCACGAGTTGTTTGGCTTTACAACAATACAACTTCTCATTGGCTTGGAACTCCTGTGCAATATCCACAACATGTACTTAAATAATGTGAATGGTTCAATTAATCCCATTATCAAGGCAAAGAATCATAAATGAAATAATATAGAAAATAAAAGTAAAAAGAGTACGAATTAAACCACCCACGTGCAGCAGCCTCACTGCCTCACCTGTGAAATTTGATTGGTCGACAGTGTGTCACAGACACACAAATAGGTGGGGGTATCATTTATCATTTACTCTATTTTTGCAGATAACATGTTGTATTATATTCTTGTGCTGACGTGTCAGTCACCCATAGGTCAAAAAAGTAATGGTTAAGATTATAAAGGAAAAGGTGATTATCAATCTTAATCATTGTACTGGTTGTCAAGGTGAATTGAACTTTTGCTTAGGCCCAAGTTGGCTGAGATTCAATGTATTTGTATTTTGTGAGTCCAAGATGGTCACCCACGTTGAAAATGCCCCTCCTGACCCACCAGGGACTAGTGAATTGCAGCACATCAGTGAAGTGACCACTACAAATTACAGAAAACTTCTCTGACATTGCTTCGTATACGATGTATCTGCTGAGTTTCAAAACCATGGGCAAAATCAAGGAGTAAAATTTTAATTTGAAAAAATTGTTTAATGAAATCAAAATTTTTATGATAAAATTAGATAAAAGTAATAAAATTATTATTAAAATACAAAAATTTATATGTTTATTTAACATATTATCTATTATATTAAAAAAATTATTAAAGAAATTAAATTATATAGTAGGTTTAATGTGATATAAGGTGAATATAATGCGTACTGAAGACAAATATTGTTAAAAAAATGAGTCACTAATTAATAATTAATCTCTATATACCTTAATTCTATATTGTTTAAGATATAATATAGGATATTTGGATTTAGACCCTTTAGGGTATTTTTAATTATTTTTTATATAGAAATATATTATGGTTTTAAAACAACTAAACGAAACACCAAAATGGCCAAATCAAACCCCAAATGAAATCTCAAATTTTTTTTTCTTTCCAATTACCTAAAGACTCCAAATCTCAATCTACCCTAAAACTTTTTTTTTCTTTTTTTTTTTCTTCCCTTTTTTTTCTTTTCTTTTCTTTTTTTTTTTTCTTCCCTTTTTTTTCTTTTCTTTTCTTTTTTTTTTCTTTCCTTTTTTTTTTCTTTTCTCTTCTTTTGTTTCTTTCCTTTTCCTCTTCTTCCCCTGTGACTTCCAATGGTCTTCGTCTTCCACTCTTCCTCTTTTTTCTTTCCTTTTTCTTTTCTTCCACACTTCCAGTTTTTCTTCTTCTTTGTTTATCTCTCCTAGTCCCTCACTCCCTCCTCCCTTCCTAATCCCTATCTTTCCTCTCCCTCCCCCGATCTCCTTCTCTTCCTCCTCTCCCTCCCCGGATCTCTTTACTCCCTTCGACGACGGTGCACCTCTGCAACTTCCTCCTTGATCTCTTCTCTCCCTCTGGCGACGGCACTCTGCCTTTGCCTCTCATCTCCCTCCCGTCTCTGCCTCCCCTCTCTCCCTCTAGTCTCTACATCGAAAATTTCGGCGAAATTTTTCGAAATTAATTTGGTATGGTGTTAAAATTTTCATACCCCTAAAAAACAAAATTTTCGGCAAAATTTCACCGAAAATTTGCCAAAAATTTTGAAATATTACTCTTTGGGCACAATAGAAGTGAACAAGCCAGCCTTTGGAAACAATTAGGGATGGAAAGGGCGCAAAGCTGACCTTGAGTTTTTGGAGGCCGGCAAAATTTAAAATAAGGCCCTTGTATAACTTTATAAGTACATATAATTTTTTAAAAAAAAAAAGATTGAAAAATCATAATATTTAAAAAAAATTTACTTAAAAGGTGTCTTTCAAGCTAATTATAGGTCAAATATAATTTTTTTTGTTTTTTCTTTCAATTTATAAACAAATTCCTCATGTTATGGAAAAATAATATATTCATATTAACAAAAGTTCATGTTAATTAGAATTTAAAGGAAATTATAGAAGTTACCAAAAAAAAATTAATTAGAATATATAAATTTATATTCATGTTATTACAACTCATATTCATATTCATATTCATGTTATCAGATTATAAAAAACTGAAATATATTTATGTTTAAGTTAATCAAGATAAAAAGAAAAGGAAAAAAAATAACAAAAAATAATATGTACTTGGGGCTCAGACTTCTAAAGGGGCCTGAGTTTTATTGGGGCCGACTCACCACATATTCAAAAGTGTAGAAAAATAGTTAAAAGATTGAAGACCTTACAAAGATTCGAACTGGGGCCTCCATTATGGAAGGTTAGCGCTAACCACACAAACTAAGCTCAATTTCATTATATGTACCAGTCACACCCCAAAGTGGGGTATGACACTTTGAGCATGTGGCAGTGCCACATTGGTCTTCAACCTCGACACACTCTCATTAAAAGCCTAATGAAAATATGTCAAGACCAAAAATCAATGTAAGGCACTTAAAATATAACAACCTAGTTCCAAATAGTGGGAATTTTTTTTTTCAATTTTTAATAACAAATAATCAGAGTAAACTGAAAAAGAAGCTTTTTTATAAAGGGTGAGCTTTTGGTTATTCACTTATATGAAATCAATTTCCAAGTATATAAACAGACCATTTGTTTTGAAATCATTTAAGCAAAACAGTGTAAAAGGAATTAAAATCCAAATGAAAGTGAAAGCCTTATTGCAAACTCTATTTTCGGTGTAAACAGAGCAAGGTTCCAAGTATTTAAATAATAAACGAGAAAATAGTATATGAGCCATGCTAATCCTTAATTAAAACTAAATATCAAATTTTTCAACTAAAACATAAAGAGATGTGGTAAGGGGATGTTACACACTCATCCATAATGAGATCCTCTTCTTCATCACTCAAAAACTCTGATGTGGGTTGTGAGGGTAAGCTATTCCTTGGAGAATTCTCTCTGCTATCAAATCTTCATCATTCATTATCCGAAAATGTCCACAAAGCTAACCATATTTTTTTCCTAAGGGTTTCCTGCAACTTAACAAATTGTGTAGGGGTGAACATCACCAAAACAGCTGATCACACACTCAACTAGTCCAACATAACTCAAACATTTCAATATAGACATTCAATAACAAGTAGGGAATAACATTGTCATTAGTCCTTGCCGATATGGCCTAAGCATAAATTCAACAAGCAATTGGCAGCCTATGTACAACTTTAAAAAAGGTACTAAACCAGTTTTACTTTTGAGATATAAGCATACTCGATTTCAAGAGATCAAAGTTATAACAAACAAACATATGGTATATTTAAATCAATAATCACTACAAAAAAAAAAAAAAAAAAAAAAAAAAAAAAAAAAAAAAACAGGACTTTGGCAATGATTGAAAGTCGTTGTCTAAAACTAGAAATTCCTTGCCTAAAACAATAGGCAATGAATTTCTACCGTTGCCAGGGTCGTTGCCCTAAGACCCTTGCCAATAACTATAGGCAACAATTTTAATGGTCGTTGCGAAATTGGCAACCAATCCTTTGTTGCCCTTTGTGGCTTGGAAATCCAAATTTGTGGAGCTTTGCCCAATAATTTCTGCGTTGCCAATTATATTGTGCACACCATTTTTGTTGCTTTATTAGTTGTTGCCAGATTTTTTTTTTTTTTTTTGTAACAATCCATGTCTTTGCCTATATTAAATTATTAATAGGCAACGACTCTGTTGTTGCTCAAACTTGCAATATGCAAGGATCATGGCATGCCTAATCTTTTTGGCAACCATGTTGTCATTGTATTTTCAATTATAAATTATTTATTTTTATTAATTTTATTTTTATAAATATTGCTATTATTTGAATATATAAAATTTAAAGAACCATAAAAGCTTCATAATATAATAAAATAAAAAATTACATGAATTGTTACATTCAAACTTGGCTAATCCAAAACATAAAGTTTACAAAATGATAACTCTATCATATACTAATACTTGTCTATTGAAAAACTTAAACATAAAACTAAAGTACTTTGTTTTTCAAAAATAGAACTACATCACATATCATCATCGTCCTCGTCTTCACTAGTAATGCTTGCAAATTTGATCACGAAATATACAATCTGTTGCTGAGGCATGTGACTGGGAATCGGGTGCTAATGGAAAGATTTGCTGCCACTTTGGCACAACTAGGATCCTTTAAAAGCCTGCAAATCATCATAATGCTGCATTTTTTGTAATTCAAAGTCTGAAATATATACACATTTCAATATATTACAATCAGTTAATTTGAAAATGTAAGTTATATGCACATTAATGTAAAAGAGCAGTAGAGAAAAAAAATTGAGTACCCTAATCTAGTATTGATTAAAGAACCATTCGACAATGGATCAATACAATATTATTTTAAGAGATGAATAATCCATACCCTCAGAAAATCACAAATTATTGTTATATCCACGAATAGCTCAAAGAATCAAGAGATGCAAAGGGGAATGGAGAAAAGAAACCACAAGAAAAAAAAAATTCCCTAAGTTGTCTGCAATGCTTTTTTTTTCTTCTTTCTTTAATATTTGATATTCATTTCAAAAAATTGAAAGATTTAGAAGATACCAATACCATAGTTGGGTTGGGGTGAGCGATCTTTCTAATGCATGGGAACCCAAAACTCACACAAAATTAAAAAGTATCCAAAGCACATGAAAAATTTCGGAAAAAGAAAAAACATAAAAATAAATTATATGGATATTACACCACAGCTTGCAATACTACACACAAGTTTCCCAAAATCCCACTAACCTTAAACATCAACCAAAAGAGAACACAATTGGTACAAGAAATTTTTGGACTGACTTGTCACTCACTAGCATGCTTTGATTGTTAAGATGAGAGACAAAAAGCTGTACCTGCATCTTCCATAGTGAAGCAAAAGGGAGGTGTTCTTCAGAAAACATTTCCATATATAGAAGCCACATTTGCCGATCAATACTCCCTAATCTAATAGTAAAGGAAAAATGAAGTAAATATGAGTTATTAGATCATATATGTAACACTAAAGCATAGATGGGGATTAAGAGATCAACACAAACCTATCATCTTGTCCATTAACACTGTTATAAACAGTTGGCAAGTAACCTGGTGTCACACCTCGAATCTCGGGTATGCGACAGATGCATCTTTTCTGAGTATCCTGAAAGGTTAATGCCAACAAAACAGGCATTAAACCCCCAAGACGCCCAAGAGAGGTTGAGCCTTTTGTAATTTAAATGGATTGGGTTGGATTAGAGTACTCATTATACAACATGATCTTTAAGAAAATAATAAGGTCAAAATAAAAATTAACTAACCCGCTAGGGTGGAATAGTTAAATCAATATCCCAAAAAGGGAATTACCAAAATAAGTAAAACTCACATATGTTTACAAAAAGATTAAAACAAAATAATATTGTTCAAAATAGGTTTCCAATATAAAACGCACATGGGAAAGTAAGAATCGGTATGATAGCAAAAGACATGACAACAGAGACCTTGAGACACCCGACAAGGGAATTCAAGCTGTGCACCCCTTCAGTCAAGATCTCCTCCAAGAGGCAAATCTACATAAGTGACAGGACCGCCCCCGGATTCCACCCTGAAACCCGGAGAGGTTCTGCGGGAATCCAAAATCAAGGAAAATCCTACCGAAAATTCGGCAGAACCTCCCCTGAAAATGGACTAACCCAGAAATTTCAAAACCTGTTAAAAACACTTCTAAACCATCAACCACCTCTGCCACAACCAAAAAGGGGTATCAGACCCAACAATATAAAATAACCTTATAATTTAAATATGGTCATCAGATCCACTACTCCTATTACATAAATTTTTACAATTCAAGAAAAGGAACTTCCACAAAATGGAAATGATGCCTACAAGATCCGGGAATGGAAAATGGATGCTATGCCTCGACGTGTTTGGCTCGACCTCCACCAAAGCTACTACCTGGGGGACAATTTAAGACAAAACAAGAAAACGGTGAGATATGCTTAGTGAGTGGACAATTAAATAGAAATGAAAATCAAAGATTTTATATCTTTTCAAAAAAACCCTTTTTCACACGTTTAACTCTAAAACCTTACGATGTCCTTTGAAATCCCCCAGTTTCTAAAACCATTTCCCAGAAAAATAATAAAATCTAAAGCTGAAAATCAAACTTTGAAAATCCAAGTTCTCAAACTGAAATCGATACTGTCAATTTATAAATAAATAACTTGAGCTAAAAACTTTCTTCTCAAATATTTTCAATATACTGAAAATCAATAAAACTGTTCAACTGAAACCGTCTTACTTAAAACCTTTGCTGTCATAATCTCATCACTTAAAATACTTAACAATTGAAAACACACACCAGTCAGTTACCCATATAATCTGTCATACATGCGCATGGCCGAGAATCTGTCATACGCATGCAGAACCATAAATTCTGTCATATATGCGCAAAGCTGAGAATCTGTCATACGCATGCAGAGCCATAGTTTCTGTCTTACGTGCACACAGAGCGGCCCCCAAAGGGCGAAGCATCCCGACACACGGTGACAGGACCGCCCCCGGATTTCCACCCTGAAACCTGGAGAGGTCCTGCGGGAATCCAAAATCAAGGAAAATCCTACCGAAAATTCGGCAAAACCTCCCCTGAAAATGGACTAACCCAGAAATTTCTAAACCTGTTAAAAGCACTCCTAAACAACAACCACCTCTACCACAACCAAAAAGGGTCTCAGACCCAACAATATAAAATAACCTTATAATTTAAATATGGTCATCAGAGCCACTACTCCTATTATCGAAATTTTTACAATTCAAGGAAAGGAACTTCCACAAAATGGAAGTGATGCCTACAAGATCCGGGAATGGAAAATGGATGCTATGCCTTACGTGTTTGGCTCGACCTCCACCAACACTACTACTTAGGGGGACAATTTAAGACAAAACAAGAAAACGGTGAGATAGGCTCAATGAGTGGACAGTTAAATGAAGATGAAAATCAAAGATTAAATATCTTTTCAGAAAAACCCTTTTACACACGTTTAACTCTAAAACCTTAGAATGTCCTTTGAAATCCCCCAGTTTTTAAAACCATTTCCCAGTAAAATAATAAAATCTGAAGCTGAAAATCAAACTTTGAAAATCCAAATTCTCAACATATTGAAAATCAATAAAACTGTTCAACTGAAACCATCTTACTTAAAACCTTTGCTGTCATAAACTCCTCACTGAAAATACTTAACAATTGAAAACACGTACCAGTCAGTTACCCATATAATCTGTCATACATGCGCAGAGCCGAGAATTTGTCATACGCATGCAGAGCCATAATTTCTGTCTTACGTGCACGCAGAGCCAACTCCCAAAGGATCAAGCATCACGACACACGGCCCAAAGCCTATGTGTGTGCCGCAATGGGTCCCAAAGACCTATTCAACCTGATAACCTGGAGGGTACTGAAAGGCGATTTAAAACTATTTTTCCCATAACCAAACATAATGTCTTTTTCCACCAATAAAGAACATTTTTATAACATTTCCAAAACTTTAAATCCTCAAAACAAATGCATAAACACAACTAATAAAACAGTCCTCAATAAATCACATTCAAAGACATAAAACAAATCAAATCTTCCGTCCATATACTAAAATATGAAATAACCCACACGTGTAAAAATAAAAAAACTAGTTTCAACATCCAACAAGAAGAAATTTATTTGCGGTAGCATTTGTAATCCAAAATTTAATACCATTAATCAAATCCCAAAATCAACTTCAAAACGTTAAATATAAATTAATTGGTGATATTTCCATAAACTCTTAGAAAAACCAAAAGTCTATTTTAAACTTCAATTTCTCAACTAAAATTTTACATATCAAAAATAGATAACAAATTTCATAAATCATTTAGAGAAATAAGAGTCCACTCACAGTGAGAAAATCTAACTTCAATACTCCGCCAGATCGTTACGAACCCTGGTTGTCTCGCCTATACCATAAACAATAAAATACAATTAGTTTCGACTTGGCGATATTTAAAGTGTGTGTGTATACGAGACTTGACATCATACCCGTCTCTCGTCCAAAATAAAGGTTAACAAAACCCCTTCTCTTACACCTAAAAGACCTTACTTAAATTCGAAACTTTCCGACTCAAATTGATGTTGACGACAAAAGGTAGTCCAACCCTAAGTCCAAAATCAAATACACAAATAAAAATATACATAGTCTACCCCAAAACCATGATCTATTTTAAGGCTAGTTTTGGTAATGGATAAGTACCCAAATATCGACTCAAAGGAAAACAATCTAATCCTCACCAACCCTTCCACCAAACTACGACCAATCATTAACTCAAAGACTCTCAAAGGACGATAGAAACCAAAATTTATAACCGAAGGAGTCATCACTACTGCCACTGCCCAAAGTGGCAACCCCAAAAGACAAGCTCACCGAAAAATTTTAGAATTTTCTTAAAGTTCCCTATTAGGCTCGGCACTTTGGGGTTTCAACGAGTAGAAATTTTCCCAAAAACACTCCAAAATTTCTACAACGTCCAGCCAAACCTCAGTAGACCCGAAATAGGTTCCCACCTTTGAAATCAGACTTATCAATGTTTAAATTCTTCCAAATTTACTCTAAATTTATGGTTCCAAATGACAAGTGGGATTTCTAGAGATGTAAATTGTCCAAAAGAACATCAATAACAGCCCCAAACTCAGAGTTTCACAGTGAACCCGAAAATGGCCTTGAACCTAAATTTTAAGTTTAAAAATTTATGATTTTAAGCTATAAAACTAAAGGAAATGAAATCCCAAAGGAAGAGGAAGGAAACCCACCTAAAAACTCGAAGATTGAGGTGAAAATCCGACTAAAAATGGAGGGGAAGGCCGGCGGGTCTGTGTGGCTTTTCCGAGCAAAACCAGCGTGCAGAGGGGCTGGCTGGCTGGAGGAAGAGTCGGTGAGCTGGCTGGCGTCGGGAAGGCACGCTGCTGATCTCAGGTGGCTGGAAATGGATGGGCAAAGAGAGGGGCGGCGGCTGGGGATTTTCTGGCTTGTTCCCTGCGCGAGTGAGTGTTGGCTGCCGAAGGGAGTGGCGGGGAGTGGTGGTCGGCGCCTGGGGGGTGCTCGCCGGGGCAGAGGCCGGCAGGGGTGGCCGGCGATGGTGAATGGTGGTGGCTGGTTGGTGCGCGCAGGGGAGGGGTGCGGGGAAGAGAAAACACAGAGAGAGAGTGCGGGAGAGAGAGAGAGAGAGAGATAAAAGGGAGAGAGAGAAGTCACTAGAAAATTATAGAGAGAGAGAAAAATCAGAAAATTTTTCTGATTTTGGGTATTTAAAACCCACTTTTATAAATTTACAAAATTGCCCCTCACTTCACATGTCTGTATCTTTCAAACCGTAACTCGAAATGATGCGTGCTACGTGTCTATGAACTCGTGGGTTCGAAACCTATCCAACGGACCCAAAGTCAAAATCGAAAACTCATTTATTTTAAAAGTCAAATTTGGGTCAAGCCCCAAATTAAAACAAAAATAAAATAAATAACAATTTTAAATCCAAACCCTTTTTATTTTCCAAATAAATCTCAAAATCTTTCAAATACAATTCAACATCTTTTAAAAAACCTCTCAAAACCATAGTCAAATGAAAATTTAAATTTCTAGTGGAAATTTGGGTCGAGTCGTTACACGGCCCAAAGCCTATATGTGTGCCGTGATGGGTCCCAAAGACCTATTCAACCTGATAACCTGAAGGGTACTACTAAGGTGGTTTGAAAACCATTTTTCCATAAACCAAATATATCCTTTTTCCATAAAAAATAAATATCAAGGTACTTCCCCAAAAGAAACTTAAAATTCATAAGCCAACATACGAAATCCGAATCAAATTCAATATACATAAATCAAATAATACTTTTCGACAAAACCGAAATATTAAATGAACCTTGTATATAAAATGAGAAACTAAATTCTTTTCCCAAATCCCAACAACTCACTAAAATCAACATATAAATATATGTTTAAAAAAAAAACTTTCTTATGAAGCATTTGAAATCCAAAATCTAACATTTTCATCAAATCCCAAATCAAATTAAGATATTATGCATAATAGGATTAATGAAATCTTTAATGAAATTATTTGAAAACCAAAGTTCGCTCACATTTGTTATTACTAAAACAAATTCAATTAACCAAGATAAAAATGCAAATTTTATAAATCATTTTAAGAAAGTAAGGTCCACTCACATAGATAGCCTTAGCTTCGATCCTCCGCTGGATCGTCACGAACCACGGTCGTCTCGCCTATAAAATAAACAATAAAAATAAAATCAGCCTCGACTCGACCACATTAAAGGTGTGTGTACGATACACCCGTCTCTCATCCAATACAACGATTTACAACGCTAAAATTAAACTCACAAACATCTCCTCAAACATCCAAAGCTTCTTGGAACTAACCAACGTCACCCAACCATTCAAACAAATCCTAAACTTAAAAAAAAATCTGCACAAGACTTATTTCGGTCGAAAAGCTCGTTTTAGAGAAATTTGTTATCGACTAAATCTCACATTTCCGCTCCAAAACAGTATCGGCTTCTCCAACCACACTCTACATACCCAAAACCAATCACCCACTCAAAATATTACCAGAAATAAATCCCAAAATCACAAAAAGGCAGTGGGGGTTCAAAATTTCGATGATTGCCGCTCAAGAGGTTGGTTGAAGACCAAAATTTGCCAAAATTATCAAAATTTCTCAAACCCACTCAATTTCTACATCCTAAACATTAATTGAACTTCCTAATATTGCAATTATATCCAGATAAACAACAATAATCGCCCCCAATCCGAAAACCCCAAAGAAATGTCGAAATGACATAAATTTCCCAAATTCAATCTTCAACAATTTCTCGAATTCAGACAATCAAGCCACAAGAGAATGAGAGCCTACTAAGAAGGGAAGAAAACCCACCTAAATTCAAGTTGATTGGTACAGGAGATTGATTGAAATTGATGGAGGAAGGTGCGGAAATTTTTGGGTGTTTCTCCGAACCGGACTTGCGTGCAGAGGCTAGGCTGGGCTGGCTGGAGGAATGGTCGGGGCAGGTGGTCGGTGTCGGCGAGATGGGTGGTGCAGTGGCTCGGGTTGGTGGACGTTGGTCGGCGCTGCTGGTGCTAGGTGGCTGCGCACAGGGAAAAGGCAGAGAGAGAGTGAGCTCGGGGGGGGAGGGTGGTCAGCGGCTGGGGGTGTTCGCCGGAGGTCGAGGCCGGCAAGGGTGGCCGGCGATGGTAAGCGGGGGATGGCTGGGTGGTGCCGGTATGCAGGGGTGAGGAGACACGGAGAGAAAAAGGGGTGTGGGGAGAGAGAAATAAAGGAAGAGAGAGAGAGAACGAGAATGTTCTAGAAAAAGAGAGAGAAACCCCTTAAAAATCAGATTTTGAATTTTTTTAATACCCAATTTGTCAATTTTACAAAATTGCCCCTCGCTTCAAACGCTCATATCTCTCAAGCCGTAACTCGAAACGATGCGTGCTACGTGTCTATGAAATCGTGGGTTCGAAACCTATCTAACGGACCCAAAGTCAAAATCGAAAACCCATTTATTTTAAAAGTCAATTTTGGGTCAATCCCAAATTAAAACAAAAATAAATATTTAAATCAAAACCCTTTTTATTTTTCAAATAAATCTCAAAATCTTTAAAATACAATTCCACATCTAAAAAAAATCTCTTAAAAATATAGTTAAATAAAAATTTAAATTTCTAGTGGAAATTTGGGTCGGGTCGTTACAAACAATAGAGAAGAAACAAACAAAACAAAGAAAGTAGGGGGTAAGCATCTCATATGATTATAGCTTCCCTCAAGGAACCCTGCTAGGTTTGAAAACCTTTAAAGCATTTCTCTATGAAAGAATGATTTTCAAAATCCCAAAACATTTCCACAAAATCAATTTAACACTTCAGCTGTACCAGTATATTATAAACATGCATAAAAACCCATAAATAACAATAACTTAGATGATCGATAGACATTAGGTATGACTATGACCAGCTATAATCAAAGAGAATAGCATCCATAGCGAGAGTGCCTTGAAAAACAGAAATAGGAACTCGCAATTGAGAAACTGTATTACTCCCACCTGATCAATCATGGATTCCCGTTTTGCACAAACACACGTAGCCACATAATGTACAGATTAATTCTTCTAGAAGGTTTAGGGATTTGAACTCAAGGTCACGTACTACGCTACCTAAACTCTCAGACCAAACACAATAATCATAATAACATGTTATCACAGTTTAAAAACTACACATACACATAATCCATAGTTAAGAATGTAGGATAAATCCCCCAACCTGAAATCCAATGTTCTTCAAGTATTCTCTTCCACAAGCTTTCCACATTCACGCACGGTCCTAAGTGGACTAAACTCTTTTCTTTAGAGTTTACTTAAGGGTTCACAAGTTTTTCAACTTTTATTTTAAAGTCAAACCAATTAACTATTTGCTTAAACTCAAAGCAAATCCTCGAAATAATTTAGATTAATCCAACTTAATCTCTACAATTGAAACTTGTTAATCCTAGCATACTAAACTTGCTTAATCTCTATAATTGAAACTTGCTAACCTTTAAATAAACAAAAAAGTCTAACAAAATAAGGCTAGACATGCTTAATTAATAAATAAATTCTACTTAGTTAATCTAAGCATGCATTCTAAAATTAAAGCCTAGAAATAAATAAATAAAGCATAAATAATAAAATACTTACCCGGTTGTAGACGTCCAAAACAAGACTCCACTCCTAGGGACTTCTCCTTGCACTCCCAAAATTTTTAAACTATGCAAAGTTTATTCTTTTTTGGTATGTCTCTTCTTAGAGAGACTTGCAAAGAACTAAGGAGTGAATAACTCTAACTTCACTTGGTGGTGCAAGTGAAATTAAAGGACAATGGTCTATATTTATAGACACTAAAGGGTTGGAAGAAGTTGAAAATCTTCAATGTGGGACAAATTGCACTAGAAATGCTCAAAAGAGGCTTAAAATTGGAACTGAGTTGGAAATACCCGGCTAAGGATCCGTTTATACTCACAAAAGACCCACGGGCACATAAGACACGCTGGTCAAGCTGACCAGTTGTGAATAGTGACCGGTTCTTAACGAACCAACGACCTAAATTGATCCCAATTAATGAGCTCAGATGCTTAATAATAAATCGATGGATTCGGTTCGGTGTGACCTGCGTAGGACGGCTCTCGTGAGCTCGTCCGCTTGGTGCCAGCTGACGCCTCGTCAGCGCGTCTCCTCCAACCGGAGCGCACCACGTGGCAGCTGTCAATCCCAGTTAGCTAACCAATTTAATTATTTTGTTTTCATATTTTTTTAATTTTTCCAAACTTCGTAAAATCACAAAACATAGCTCAAGACTCAAAATAATTCCCTGAAAAATCCTACAGACTCGTAGTGATTAATCCTAATTTCCTGTAACCTAAAAAAAAAACAAAATCTTCTCCAAAAAATTAAGGAAACTTCAAATCCAATGAACTTAATTCTAAAAAATTAATTCCAACTTGATAATCACCAAAATTACACTCAAGGGTAGTAGAGCTCAACTCTAAACCTTTAATGGTACAAGTTAGTTACTCAAAAGACAAAGGAAACCTCTTTCCTTTAAGAAATCTTAAGTTTTTAAGTACAAAAGAAATTTGAAAACACGTGTCAAAACAAGATAGGATTGGAAAAATCCAGGTTGTTACATCCTACCCCCTTAAAAGAAATCTCGTCCTCGAGATTAACTTTTGTCTCTATCGAAAAGGTGAGGGAAGTTCTTCCTCATCTCGGACTCCAGTTTCCATGTTTCCTCTTCTATTCTATGATGTTGCCAACAAACCTTTACTAAAGATACAATTTTCTTTCTTAACTGTTTTGTCTTAAATGCCAAGATCTCTATGGGACCTTCTTCATAAGTAATGCTTTTCTCTAACTGCATGTCGATCCAAGGCTTTATTTGTGGAGGTTCAGGTGCAGTTTTCCTCAATTGTGACATATGGAACACATTGTGTATATATGATAGTTCAGATGATAATTGTAGTCGATACGCAACAAGTCTAAATCGTCCAATGATCTCAAACAGTTCTACGTATCGAGGGGCTAACTTGCCTCGTCCTCGCAAACATATCATTCCTTTATGTGGACTCACTTTGAGGAAAAAAAAGTCCTTAACAGCGAACTCGAGTGGCCTACGTCGTCGATCAACGTAAGACTTGCTTATGTCTTGAGCAACCTTCAGTCGCTCCTCCACAAGCTTGACTTTATCAGTCGTCTCTTGTATTATTTCAGGATCTAAAGAAATCCTTTCTTCATTTTCTGCCCAACAAATAGGCGATTTGCAAGGTCTACTATACAAGGCTTCAAATGGTGTCATGCCAATATTCTTTTGGTAGCTATTGTTATAAACAAACTCGATTAGCGGTAGATACTCGCTCCACTTGCTTCCAAAATCCAAAATGCATGCTCTGAGCATATCTTCAAGTATTTGTATCACTCTCTCAGATCGTCCATAATTCTGAGGATGATATGCAGTACTTAGACAAATTTGAGTTCCCAACTCATCTTGTAATCTTTTCCAAAGTGTGGAAGTAAAACGATAATCTCGATCTGAAACAATTGTCTTTGTTATTCCATGTAAACGAACGATTTAGTTGGCATACAAGTTTTCAAACGTATTCACTAGCGAGTCCATTCTTACAGCCAGGAAATGTGCGGACTTGGTAAGTCTATTCACTATTACCCAAATATCATTGTTACCCTTTGTCATCCTTGGAAAATCAGTAACAAAATCCATGGCAATGTTCTCCCACTTCCACTCCGGAATGAGTAATGGTTGAAGTAATTTTGCGGGCTTCAAATGATCAGTTTTGACTTGCAAATAAGTTAAGCATTGGTTCATAAACTCGGCTACTTCTCTTTTCAATCCTTTCCACCAATACACTCTTTTTAGATCTCGGTACATCTTGTCACTTCCAGGATGTATAGCGAACTTAGATTGGTGTGCTTCTTGTACAATTTTCCTTCGAAGTTCTCTATCCTTTGATACAGCTAACCTTAGCTTATACCTCAATCCACGGTCCCTATGAAGTGTCCATCCATCAAATGCTTCTCCAGACATGATTCCTTTCATAATACTTAAAAGTTCAGGGTCATCGTCTTGTCTTTGAATGACCTCCTCATTCAAAGGTGATCTTAACTTCAAACCTGTAAGCATCTCATTTGATAGCATCTCGATGTCATAATTCTCTAGAGTTTGAAACAACTCTCTTTCAGCCACAAGTAACGGGGCTATTGTCCCATTAGTTTTTCTACTCAAAGCGTCAGCTACTTTGTTTGCTTTTCCAGGATAATACTGTAACTCAAAATAGTGAATAGTGACCCACTGGTCAAGCTGACCCGTTGTGAATAGTGATCGGTTTTTAACGAACCAACGGCCCAGATTAATCCCAAATAATGAGCTCAGACGCTCCAGATTAAATCATGAGATCCGATTCGATGTGATGCGTGTAGGACGGCTCCTGTGAGCTCTCCCACTTGGTACCAGTTGACGCCTCATCAGCGCATCTCTTCCAATTGGAGTGCGCCACGTGGCGGATGTTAGTCCCAGTCAGCTGACCAATTTAATTATTTTGTTTTCCTATTTTTCTAATTTATCCAAACTTTGTAAAATCACCAAAAATAGCTCGGGACTCCAAATAATTCCTCGAAAAATCCTACTGACTCGTGGTGATTAATCCAAATTTCCTATAACCTCAAAATAACAAATTGTTCTCCAGAAAAATTAAGGAAACTTCAACTCTAATGAATATAATTCTAAAAAATTAATTCCAACTTGATAATCACCAAAATTACACTCAAGGGTACTGGAGCTTAACTCTAAATCTCTAATGATACAAGTTAGTTACTCAAAAGACAAAGGAAACCTCTTTCCTTTAAGAAATCTTAAGTTTCTAAGTACAAAAGAAATTCAAAAACACGTTAGGATTGGAAAAATCCAGGGTGTTACATCTGGGGCCAGTTCTACAATTCCGCCTCCCCCCTGTTACATTATGAGAAAGATGGAAACTCGTTGTTACATATAGTATCAACTTTTAAGTGATGATATGGTTGGTAATAGTTTGATTATGAGACATATCACATACTTGTATGGCTTCGCATATGAAACCAGGAACATGGCCAGAAGTTCCAAAGTCAATGAGATCTTGGACATCTTTGGCATACTACCCTCCATCGAAACCAAACACTGTATGGGTTTGGATATATGGCATGTTGAATTCCACTATGTTGTTCCAATCAATCAAAATTGAGTGTTAGCCAACTATGCATGACCTTAAAGCAATTTGGTTTTACACAGCTACTACACCCTCCAAAAAAATTCCAAAACAAAATACAGTAAGCCTTCTAATAATTGATACTCTAATTAAGTGATTATAAGACTTATTTCTCATTCATCAAATTAGATATAGATGACTAAAATGCACAGTGGGTGAGAAACAAGTTCTATTTAGGGAGGATTTTGACATCATTAGAGACTTTTACACGTATTTGGGGGACTGTATTAGACTATTAACTCTATAGGTCTTCAACTCATTCAACGGTTCAGAATCAGAACTTCATTTAAGGATTTTATAAAAATGAGCCAAAAGAAGTTCATCTATAGGTATTTAACTTGAAGTCTTAATTTAAAAAACATCTTCTCAATCTATGCTTCCTCAAATTCAAATTCGACAGTGGGTGCAGAATGTGGGAAATAAGTGCAATCTACATCCAATTCTTAGACATAGATAAACATATATACAAGAAAGATGAGTAAATAGACATATTTATAGAAAATAAAAGGAGGACATCAAGGGAAAAAAAAAAAAAAAAAAAGAGAATCAAGAATTGGAGTAGAACCTACATACCTCTTGATGAACGGATCAGTGAAAGCAAAACAAAGACGTTTGAGAGTGTTTGGAGTAGAACCTACATACCTCTTGATGAACGAATCAATGAACCTACATAGCCCAGTAAAAATGTGTTGAGCGTCTTTGATTTTCTAGAGTTTTTGAGTGTGTTTGAGCATCTTTGATATATTGGAGAGAGAGAGAGATATATATATATATAGAGAGTGTTTGGAAAGAAAAACGGTTAGAAAAAGATATTACAGAGGGAGAAATACAAATTAGGTGGGAAATTGAAAATTTTAGCTATAGGTTAGATAGGTAATCCCGAAAAAAATACAGAATAAAAATTAAAAAAAATTAATTATAAAAAAAATTATTCTTTCATTTTTTAAAAAGTTTATTATGTCAACTTACTTGATCACCGTTAACTAATTTCAACGATCGGAGCCGTTCATTTTCTATGTTTATACTTAAAGATCAATCCTGTAAAAAATCAACCAAATCGGAATTTATCTACCCGTTCAATTATCATTAGAAAAACCACGATCGTTCATAAGTTTGACCACTGTTACTTAACTTCTACATCTTCAATTGGGCTGATTTTTTGCAGAGATGATCTTTGAGTGGGGAACTCAAAAATGAATTGTTCGAATCATTGGAAACACAATCGATATGTGAGCTTCTATATATAAATACACTTGAAGAGTATTATTCTACTAACAATTTTTGTGGAAACCTTGTCGTTTTAATAATTCTGAAGACCACAAAGTGATTTCAACGATCGAAGCCGTTCATTTTCGATGTTCATACTCAAAGATCATCCCTGCAAAAAATCGGTCAAATAGGAATTTATCTACCCTTTTGATTATCATTAGGAAAATCGCAAATAGCCCATAAACATGAAAATTTTCAACTGTTTTCACAAGAAATGCTAAAAGAGCATAAGAAAAGAGATTTTAAATACTTGCATATAGGATTAGTTCAAGTGGCAGTCAAACCTCTCACAAGAACTGGACTTAAAACCTCTGTTCTCATCTGTGTTCGAGATTGCAGGCATAATGTGTTCTCAGATTCGTTATTGGGAGTGGTAGAATCATCACTTTGTGATGGACCTGTTTTCTTTAATTGCTTCCCTAACTTTTCAATTTCTCTTGCAGATGAAGGAGCCTTAAAGGCTTTAACTTTGAATATTCAAACCCAAGGGTTTAATATGATTGCAGGTTCCCAGAACATGGCTGTAGTATATCGCATATACTACAAGGCAATGAATACGCTGTGTCCAGATGCTCACAACTTAGAATGCAAAGGTAAAACCACTCTATTCCAGGCCAATCTTGGTAAAGCCAATGTAGTTGTCCCTAAGACAATCATGTGGAATGAGGTTTCCCTTCCAGAAAAATGGACTTTACAAAACCAAGTACCAGCTAGGCCATTAGAAAATCAGGAAGTAGAACAAATCATAGAGCATCAAGACGGTGATGTAGAGATTCGGTTTTCCTCTACAAGAACCGCTAGAATTGGAAGAATAGGTGTCACCACACATAGTGAAACCTCTAGTGCCAGAAATTCTAGTGCTAGAAGGTCTTTTCAAATACCAAGGGAGACAGAGGAAGAACATGATAAAATTATCATTGGGGGGTGTTACCTAAACCATAAATCAAGTTAACCATCCTTGGTACAGGGTAAAAACTCCTAACATCGAAGCCCAGCCTAGGCCACAAAGAAGGCCTGAATCACCTACCTTTTCTGATATAGAAGGAAATCTTTTTATAAATGTTTTACAAGTGGAAAACCCTTTTGAAATTAACCACGAACTCCTAAAAAGGAATTCATGAGCCAAAAGAACAAGGCAAAGAGAGAATGGTTTGAACAGACCCTTTGTTCAGACTTAACAAATGTGTTTCATAGAGCCTATAATGCACATATAACCAGACATAGGAGGCATGTAGCCTTCTTCGTTTGGTTTGAAGGGTTTGCTAGAAGGCAAAAGCTAAAGGAATATGAAAACATAATTAATACCCTGGAAAGTCTTTTTAAGAATTACATGACAAAAAAAGGAAAATTAGTAAGGGCAATTCATCCTCCAACATAAGCCTTAGAAATAAATGTAGGAATGGCTTCTCCGTTTAAGACTGACCATCTATCAAAAGTAGAAAAAGTCACTACAGAACACTTAGGGCGTGTTCTATCACAAGGCAACTACACTAACCTTTATCTTCAATCCTTAGGTGCACAAACCTCTAGAATATAAGATTCTATAAAGGGTTAGTAACAAAAGAGGTAACTTTCAAAGCAAAAAGTTCAAAACCCATCCCTAAAGATCAGGGGGTCATGTTTAAACCACCACCGAAGATAGAAAATTACAAAATTAAAGGACCAGTTAACCAGCATAAAGAAATGATGGATGAAATCGTGAATAGGTTAACCAAATTAGACATTAAAAAGGGTCCAGTTGTTAATGTCTTGTCCAAAGAAGAAGAGTCAGGAATAGAGGACTTACAACAAGCCTTTTTGGATCAACCAGAAAATTTGCAGTTGAATAGAATTTCTTTTAGTAAAAGAAATCCAATACCTATGGCCCCAACTAGAAATTACTACCACATGCCTACACCTGTAGATATAGGTTTTGAAGAAAACTTCCATTTTAATACTGCTAGATTTGATGCAGGGTCCATTGTTGAATGGAATATAGATGGAAGGACTGAATACCAAATTGTAGATGTCATTAGGCAAATGCTAATGTATGCTACAGCAGGAAGAGCGACAGGGAATGCAGAAAACCAAATAGCCTCAGCTATAGTTACAGGATTTTCAGGACAACTTAGAGATTGGTGGGACTTCTTAAGAGAAGATACCAAAAATGAAATCCTAAATGCTTCTAAAACAATCATAAAACAAGAAAATGGGGTAGAAATTGAGAGTGACGAGGGTGATGGGGTAAATACTCTGGTTTATACTATTACTCTACACTTCATAGGAAATGTAGATGTACAACAAGACAGGTCAAGAGAAGTCTTGATGAATCTTAGGTGTTCCACTTTATCCCAATTCAGATGGTACAAAGATGTTTTTCTAGCCAAAGTCTTCACCAGAGAAGACTGCCATCAAGAATTTTGGAAGGAAAAGTTCATATCTGGACTTCCTCCATTATTTGCAGAAAAGGTCAGAAATAGGCTAAAAAACAAAGGGGGAAGGAGAATCCCCTATGACAGAATTACTTTCGGAGAATTAATCTCTGAAATCTGTGTTGAAGGATTAGTTTTGTGTACTGACATGAAGCGTAAAAAACAATTAGACAAAGAAAGGTCTTCTAGAGGAAAAGAAATGGGAGACTTCTGCGAGCAATTCGAATTTTGTAGCATTCCTAGAAATCCAAAAGAATAATTAAAGTCTTACAAGCCTTATAGAAAAAGACAATCAAAGTATAAATCCAAGAAGGACTGGAAAAGCCAAGATCAAGCCACATATCCTAAAAAGGATTATAAAAGAACAACAAAATATGAAAAGAGAAAACCAAGAAAATAATTTGAAAGAAAAAGGCCAACTTGTTTTAAATGTGCAAAAGTAGGACATTACAAAAGTGAATGCAGAGTGAAAGACAAAATCAATGCTCTTTAAATAGATGAAGAATTGAAAGAAAAGCTTCTCAGAATCTTTCTGAATTCAGAAGACTCTTCCAGCGAAGAAATATTTGGCTTAGAAGACAGTGAAGAAGAAAGTTCTTCAAGCTTTAGTGAAAGCCTAGAAGGTAATTGCTTATGCAAAGAGCTAAAAGGTATGGAATTAAATGTTCTTACTAGCCAGGATAAATTACTTTTAGACTTGATTGATAAGATAGAGGATCTATCTTAAAAGAGGGCAGCTTTAGAGCAGTATCTAGGAATTGCCAATGGAGCTCAAGGAAAAAAGAAGGAAGAACCATCTTCTTCCTTTGAACCATACAGCTTCCAAGATATCCTAAATAGAATACAAGCCTCCAAAGGTAAAAGGTCTACCCAAGAAACAACCATACCAGATCTCAAAAAAGAGATGCAGCAAGTCAAAGAAGAGTTAGAAGACTTAAAAAATAGAGTCGATGTTCTAGAGTTATCTAAACTCTCAGAACACTTTGAAGAACAAGAATTCGAGGAAGAATTCTCAGAAGAAATATAAAAAATTAAAAGGAAAGAACCTGTTACGGAAGGAGAAGAAATTAATGACTATCAATAAAATTGATAAAATTCTTACCCAAAGATGGTTTGTCGAAATTACCATCATTGTTGACCAAGTTTACAGTTTTACAACTGTAGCCTTAACGGATTCAGGGGCAAATCTAAACTGTTTAAGGGAAGGCTTGGTACCCACTAAGTATTTCTCTAAAACCACCCAAACCTTAAATGCGACCAAAGGAACAAAGATGAAAATTAATTACAAACTGTCTAAAGCAGCAGTCTATAACAATGGAATTTGCTTAGAAACACAATTTTTAATGGTAAAAGATCTATCTCAAAATTTTGTACTTGGTACTCCATTTCTTAACAAGCTTTACCCTATGTAGGTTACAGCTACAGGAATAAAGTCAGAAAGTAATGATTTTAAGGTTAATTTTGAGATTATCCAGGAACCTCATGTCAAGTACATTAATTTCATGAAAAATAGAATTGAAGGGAAGGAAAGGTTTCTCTTTTCCTTAAAAGAAGAAATTCAGTATAAACATACTGAGCAGGTTCTTAGCACCCCTCAAGCACAAAGTCAGGTAAAAGTCATAGAAGAAATCTTTAAAAAAGAAATATGTGCTGATATGCCTAATGCTTTTTGGATCAGGAAGCAACATGTGGTGTCTCTGCCTTATGAACCAGATTTCAGGGAATCTATGATTCCTACGAAGGCAAGACCTATACAGATGAACAGTAAGCATGTTGATCTATGCAAAGAAGAGATAAAGGATCTCTTAAGCAAAAGATTAATCAGGAAAAGTTCCTCCCCTTGGAGCTGTCCAGCATTTTATGTTAAGAAAGCAGCAGAGATAGAACGAGGAGTGCCAAGGTTAGTAATAAACTATAAGCCAATTAATAAAGCTCTTAAATGGATCAGATATCCTCTTCGAAATAATAGAGATTTATTAAGTAGGTTGTGCAAATCAACCATCTTCTCAAAATTCGATATGAAATCTGGATACTTGCAAATCCAGATCAAGGAAGAAGAAAGATATAAAACAACTTTCACAGTTCCTTTTGGGCATTATGAGTGGAATGTAATGCCTTTTGGACTTAAAAATGCTCCATCAGAATTCTAGAACATTATGAATGAGATTTTTAATCCTTATTCATCTTTTACTATTGTATACATTGATGATGTTTTAGTCTTTTCATCATCCTTTGAACAACAAGCATATCAAGCATTTAAAAATATTTCAGAAAGTAATTACAGATGCAGGTCTAGTGGTCTCTGCGAAGAAATGAAGATTTTCCAGGTAAGAATTCGATTCTTGGGCCACAATATTTTTAATGGGACAATTGTTCCTATTAATAGGGCCATCATGTTTGCCGAAAAGTTCCCTTATGAGCTTAAGGAAAAGACTCGGCTTCAAAGGTTTTAGGAAGTCTAAATTACATATCAGACTTCTACCAAGGCTTAGCTAAAGACAGCAAACTTCTGTACCAGAGGCTAAAGAAAAATCCTTTACCTTGGTCTACAGAACACACACAGGTAGTAAAAAGGCTTAAAGTCAAGGCTAAAGAGCTTCCATGCTTATCCATACCAATCCCAGAAGCATTTAAAATAGTTGAAACAGATGCTTCAGATTTAGGGTATGGAGGAATCCTAAAACAAAGGATAAACGGTAAGGATCAATTGGTAAGGTTTACTCTGGTGTTTGGAAACAAGCACAACAAAATTATTCGACCATTAAAAAGGAAATCCTTGCTATTGTTCTTTTAGTAACAAAATTTGAAAGTGATTTATTAAATCAAGAATTCTTAATAAGAGTAGACTGCAAAGCTGCAAAAGATGTTTTAATTAAAGATGTTAAAAATATTGCTTCCAAACAAATCTTTGCCAAAACTGTCATTTTTTTTATGGTCT
This sequence comes from Dryas drummondii, assembly GCA_003254865.1. Lineage (NCBI taxonomy): Eukaryota > Viridiplantae > Streptophyta > Magnoliopsida > Rosales > Rosaceae > Dryas > Dryas drummondii. The sequence continues at coordinate 331,728 of QANW01009069.1, read as the reverse complement.
TCATAATTATTGAAACAACAATGTTTCAACAAAAAAGTTAATAGAATAATACTCTTCAAATGTATTTATATGTAAAAGCTCACATCTCGATCGTGTTTCCAATGATCCGAACCGTTCATTTTTAGTTCCTCACTCTGCCTCCTTCCTTTCTTTGAGTGTTTGTGTGTACTGTTTGGAGGATCCCTGTTCCAAACTATAAACTGTAAGTTTTTAAATGTTATCCTTTGTAAGTAATGTATTGAATGTTTTCTTAATATATATTTGCATTTTTCAGTTTTTGTTACTCTGCTTATTCATTTGTTATATCCTGTTATTACCTGTTCACAAGATCAAACATGATTCATATCCTGAGCTAATTTTTTGCAGGAACGATCTTTGAGTGAGGAACTAAAAAATGAACGGTTCGGATCATTGGAAACACGATTGAAATGTGAGCTTCTATATATAAATACACTTGAAGAGTATTATTCTATTAACTTTTTCGTTGAAACCTTGTTGTTTCAATAATCCCTGTAAAAAAATGACTAAATCGGAATTCATCTACCCGTTCGACTTGGTTTCTATATTTTGTCCGCTCATTGAGAGTTTTTCTCACAATTTTTTTTTGACGTTCCCCCCAGTAGTAGCGATCACCGAGGTCGAACCGTATCACGTCGAGGCATTTGAGTTTCTCATCTCCAGCTTATTGGTAAAATAGGATCAAGGTCTTCCCTTGAAATTATTAAAATGAGATATGATTGTATAGTTGATTAGATATGCTCTGATTAGATCTGTATTACTTGTTGTGGGACTGAGACCTTATTTTTGGTTGTGGTAGAGGTGGTTGATGTTTTAGAAGCGTTTTTACAGGTTTTGAAATTTTTGGGTTAGTCCATTTTCAAGGGATGTTCTGTCGAATTTTCGGTAGGATTTTTCTTGATTTTGAATTCCACAGGACCTCTCTCGGTTTCAGGGTGGAATCCAGGGGCAGTTCTGTCACTCATGACTTTTCCTATATAAAGAGTCTCTCTGGTTCTAAGAGAGGCATCGAAAAATTTCAGAGTTCTAAGTTTTATAGGTTTTAAGCTTTAGTTTTGGAGTCAAGAGTTAGAAACTTTGCCTCCTTCCTTTCTTTGAGTGTTTGTGTGTACTGTTTGGAGGATCCTTGTTCCAAACTATAAATTGTAAGTTGTTAAATGTTATCCTTTGTAAGTTTTGTATTGAATGTTTTCTTAATATATATTTGCATTTTTCAGTTTTTGTTACTCTGCTTATTCATTTGTTATGTCCTGTTATTACCTGTTCACAAGATCAAACAGGATTAATATCCTGAGCTAATTTTTTGCAGGGACGATCTTTGAGTGAGGAACTAAAAAATGAACGGTTCGGATCATTGGAAACACGATCGAGATGTGAGCTTTTACATATAAATACACTTGAAGAGTATTATTCTATTAACTTTTTCGTTGAAACCTTGTTGTTTCAATAATTATGAAGACCATAATGTGATTTCAATGATCAGAGTCATTCATTTTCGATGTTCATACCCAAAGATCATCCTTGTAAAAAAATGACTAAATCAGAATTCATCTACCCGTTCGACTGTCATTAGGAAAACTGCGATCGTTTATAAGTTTAACCACCGTTATCTAATTTTTACATCTCCGATTGAGCTAATTTTTTGAGGGATGAACTTTGAGTAGAGAACTAAAAAATGAACGGTTTGGATTGTTAGAAACACGATCGCATCATATGCTTATACATACATATTCTAAAGTTGTTGCTTATTCTAGAGTTGTTATTGCGAAAATTTATAGGCAACTAATCCAATTCGCTGCTTATCCTAGAAAATTTGTTGCCTATACTCATATGCAACGCATATGACAATCCATGCCTATTCAATATTCATTATGGTGCCAAAATATCTAGCCATAAGAACATGCAATGACTTGAAAAGAATAAGCAACAACCTCGTTGTTGCGAAATTTCGTCCCTCTTTCTGCTTAATAATAGGCAACGCCTTATTTAGTTCCTTGCCTATTCCCATAATATGCAATGACAAAATTTATGCCTATGGAGCTGATGTCGTTGCCTATTCATTTTTTAAAATCAAGTAGACAGTCGTTGCCTATTTTAGAGTAGTCGTTGCTAAAATTTATAGACAACTAATCCAATTCGTTACCTAAACCATTGAAAATTTGTTGCCTGTACGCATATGCAACGCCAGTAACAGTCATTGCCTATTTTATATTCATTACGGTGGCAAAATTTCCCTCCAAATAAATAGGCAACCACTTGAAAAAATAGGCAACAACCTCATTGTTGTTAAACTTCGCACTTCTTTCTCGCCTAATTATAGGAAACCACCTATTTATTTCGTTGCCTATTCCCATAATACGCAACGAAAAAATCGTTGCCAATAGTACCGATGTCGTGGCCAATTAATGTTTTAACATCAAGTATACGGTCGTTGCCTATGTATAAAACTTCGTTGGCTTTTCATGGAATACACAACGAATTTTAAGGCGTTGCATATTGTTTCGTTGCCTATTCCCTATTTACTTTCCAAAATAGACAAATTTGAGTTTATTATAAACTTATTTCTTAGTTTTAGTTCTTTAAAGACTAAGCATGCAGTCGAAGTGATCAAATTCCCAATCAATCTCACATAGGTTCTCTCATTTCATCTTTTAAAACAATAGGCTAACTTTTTCCAACCTAATAAAGCAAGTTGAAGTCATCAACAGGTTATTCATGTTAATTTTCTTAGTTTTCAAGAGCAACTCAATTTCCGTTTCCTAGAACTAGCATGTAATTAGGTATTAGGTCACAGTTCACTTATAAATTAGCTAATTGATTCTAAATGAACATGGTAGCCATGGAATACATATCTCAATCATTAAATCACAATCAATCCGAGCTATACACAAGGAAAATAAACACATTCATATATTTGGCTATGAATTCAAGTATAGAGAAACTTAGAGTTGTGAAAGGACTTGCTCACCTGTAACGACCCGATCCGACCCAAATTTCAACTAGAAATTTAAATTTTTATTTAACTATATTTTAAGAGGTTTTTAAAGGATGTGGAATTGTATTTTAAAGATTTTGAGATTTATTTGGAAAATAAAAAGGGTTTGGATTTATATTTTTTTATTAATTTATTTTTGTTTTAATTTGGGCTTGATCCAAAGTTGACTTTTAAAATAAATGGGCTTTCAATTTTGACTTTAGGCCCATTTGATAGGTTTTGAGCCAACGATTTCGTAGACACGTAGCATGCGTAGATCCGAATTATGGTTTGAAAGATATGGGCGTTTGAAGCGAGGGGCAATTTTGTAAATTTATAAAAGTGGGTTTTTAAATACCAAAAATCAGAAATTTTTTTTGATTTCTCTCTCTCTAGAATTTTCTACAACATTCTCTCTCTCTCTCTCTCTCTCTCTCTCTCTCTCTNTCTCTCTCTCTCTCTCTCTCTCTCTCTCTCTCTCTCTCTCTCTCTCTCTCTCTCCCTTTATTTCTCTCTCCCCGCACCTACACCCCACCTTCACTCTCTCGCCTTCTCTCTTTTTCCCCGAGCCCACTCTCCCCTTCTTTTCTCTCACCGGCGCAGCCAGCTTCGACAACTTCCCGGCGACCAGAGGCCGGCGACGGGTTGTTGAATTTAAGCCCTTGAGATCTTTGTTCTTTGATGTAAATTAGACCTAAAACTAGAGATGACTTTCGACAATTGAAAACAGAAAATAATCAATCACATGCAGCACACACAAACACAAGAGATTTATACTGGTTCGGCAATAAACTTGTGCCTACGTCCAGTTGTGATATCTCCTGAGAGATTCACTGCACTATGGAATAAATTCAGAGATTACAAGGACTTTTTGGAACCCTAGAATCTAAATCCCCTCTGCAGAATATCATGAAAAACTCTCAATCACTCGGCTCTCTCTTTGCTGGTGCTTATGTTGAAGACATTCACCTAAACCTAGGGCTGCTGCAACCTATTTATAACTCATAGGTTGCAGCTAACACTTATGTTTCAGCTGGGATTCCTAATCCTAATAGAACTAGGTAATTGGCCTAATTAGCTAATTCTAATTCTTTGTACAATTAGAAATACTCAGAACTCCTTCCTTAACTAGGAAGACCATGCGCAAGTCCTCTCAGCATTCCTAAAAAACTGTATCCCACTAGGAATAATCCAAACTGCTACTTTCCAGATTTTTTATGAGCCAAACACAACAATCTCCACCATGGCGAATAAAAAACCCCTAAAGACTGCTGCACCTCAGGATGTCTTGAACTTCATTTCGAGATAACCCTGATAAAACTCGAAATCACTTCACTTTGGCAAGCTTCCTTATGCCTTAATACACCTCAAGTGAGATGGTGCTCCACGATCAATCTTTAACAAGTAACAAGATTGAGTAAATTCAAGCAATGCTTGAATTTCTCAGTAGTGATTGGCTTAGTGAGACAATCAGCTGCATTCTCTGCTGTATGCACCTTTTCAACTATTATCTCCTTGGTTTCAACCCAGTCTCTTATTCGGTGATATCTCACATCAATGTGCTTGGACCTTCCATGGAACACTTGATTCTTTGCCAAATGAATGGCATTTTGACTGTCGCATCTTATGACCATAGAGTCTTGTACAACTCCCATTTGACTAACTAAGCCATTTAACCACACTGCTTCTTTTCCCGCTTCTGCCAATGCTATATATTCAGCTTCAGTAGTTGACAAAGCTGCTATAGGTTGAAGTAAAGCTCTCCAACTAATTGGACCACCCCCATAGGTGAAGACATAGCCTGTAGTGGACCTCTTTTTGTCTAAATCTCCAGCATAATCTGCATCTACGTACAAAGCCCAACACGCAGGCTTCATCCTTTTGTTTTCAAACAATATTCCCACGTTCCTAGTTCCCTTGAGATAACGCAAAATCCACTTAACTGCTGCCCAATGAGACTTACCTAGATTTGCCATGTATTTTGAAACCACACTGATTGCTTGAGCTAAGTCAGGTCTTGTACAGACCATTGCATACATTAGACAACCTATTGCGCTGGCATAAGGCACCTTTTTCATCTTATCCAACTCTATTTGTGTAGTTGGACGCTGCAACGTACTTAACCGGAAATGTGCTGCTAATGGTGTAGATACAGGTTTCGCATTTTCCATGTTGAACCTCTCAAGTATTTTCTGAATATACTTGCCTTGTGATAGCCAAATCTTACTTGAGTCCCTGTCCATCTTAATTTGCATTCCTAGGATCTTTTGTGCAGCCCCTAGATTCTTCATGTCAAATTCCCTGCTCAATTTTGTCTTCAATTCTTGGATTCTTGACATGCTATCAGCATATCATCTACGTACAGTAACAATAGGATGATTAAACCATCCTCAAACACATGGTAGTAAACGCAACAGTCATATAGACACCTTCTAAAATTAATTTTCAGCATATAAGAGTCAAACCTCTTGTATCATCGCCTAGGAGACTGCTTCAAGCCATATAAAGACTTTTTTAAGTCTGCAAACTAGATGTTCTTTTCCAGTTTCGGCAAAACCTTCTGGCTGAGCCATATAGATGACTTCTTCCAAATCCCCATGAAGAAAAGCTGTCTTTACATCCATCTGCTCAATCTCCATGTCTTACTGAGCTGCTATTGATAAGAGCAATCTAATAGAAGTGTGCTTGACCACTGGTGAGAAAATTTCATCATAATCTACACCCTCTTTTTGCGAAAAACCTTTAGCCACAAGCCTTGCTTTGAATCTTATGACTTCTTGTTCATGTGTACCTTCCTTTTTCCTAAATACCCACTTACAGCCTATTAATTTCCTATTATTAGGCTTAGGAACTAACTCCCAGACAGAATTCTTGTACAAAGATTCCATCTCCTCTGACATAGCACCAATCCATTCTTGTCTTTCATTACTAGTTATAGCTTCTTCATAATTACTTGGATCACCCTGACTGATGTTAAGAGCATAGTTGACTTGGTCATCATCAAAATCGAGCCTAACAATTTTTTTAGTGTTTCTTTTCGGCTTGTCAAGGGCTATGCACCTCCTGTATTCAGGTGTTCTTTGAATTTAGGAGTTTTGGCTTTGAACACTTTGCTGCACTGAAGTGTCTCGGCCTCTTGAATCTTGCTCCACCTGAACCCGAGCTGGTGACTGAAGTTGATGCTCTTCTTGTTCCTCAAAAACCTCTCTTTCAAGCTCCTCTTGCTCAATTGGCTCCACCTGAGCTGGATCTTCTTGCACGATTTCTTTTGTCTGAGGAAACCAGGTTGCTTTTTCTTCAACAACAGTCCTCTTGTTCCCATCCTTATTTTCGGCAATCTCCTTATTCATTGGTATGGTTGCTTCATCAAAGACTACATCTCGGCTGAGTAATTTCTTCTTATTTTTGAAATCCCATAACTTGTAACCCTTCACCCCATTTTCGAATCCAATGAAAATATACTCTTGTGACTTTGGCTTGAGTTTGGTTCTTTCATCATTGGGAATGTGGGCAAAGGCCCTGCAGCCAAAAATTCTCATTTTTGAGTAGTCCACACGTTTTCCTGTCCATACCTACTTTGCACACTTGAAATCAATTGCCTTTGATGGTGATCTGTTAACCAAATAGCATGCATGGTTAACTGCCTCTGCCCAAAATGTGTCAGGCAGCCCGGCATGAAATCTCATACTTCTTTCTCTCTCCATGAGAGTCCTGTTCATTCTTTTTGCAGCTCCATTTTGCTGAGGAGTCTTCTTCACAGTAAAATGCCTTAAAATTCCTTCTTGCTTGCAAAAATTTAAGAACTGATGATCTTTATATTCACCCCCATTGTCACTCTTCAAAACCTTGATTTTTCTACCTGTCAGGTTTTCCACTTCTGCTTTCCATTCTTTGAAGATAGTGAAAACTTGAGATCTTTCCCTCATAAAATATACCCAAACTTTTCTTGAAAAATCATCTAGAAAAGTGACAAAATACCTGGAGCCACCCTTGGACCTAACTGGCGCAGGACCCCAAACATCTGTGTGAATATAGTCTAGCAGACCCTTGCTTGTGTTCTCCTTATTTCCAACCTTGAATGCAATTTTTGTTTGCTTTCCCAAAGTACAGTACTTGCAGAAATTCAGTATGCAATTACTAACACCTTCCAGCAGATTTCTTTTGTGTAGTTCTTGCATTCCCCTTAGACTCATGTGCCCTAGCCTGTGATGCCAGAGCTCTGATTTGTCTGCTGAACCTGCCTCATAAGAAACTGCTGCATCCCCTGTTACTGTGCTTCCTAGAAGCCTGTAGAGGTTGTTATTTTGAATCTTAGCTATCATCACAACAAGTGACCCTTTTATAACTTTGAGTCTTCCACCTTCCACAACATACTTATGGCCGGCCTTGTCTAGTGTGCCTAAAGATATCAAATTTCTCATGAGCTTTGGAATATATCTTACTTTTCCCAAAGTTCTAACAACCCCATCATGCATTTGAATTTTAATTGATCCAATACCTAGGATCTGGCATGGTGAGTTATCTCCCATCAAAACTTCTCCACTACAGCTATCTTCAAAAGTGTCGAACCATTCCCTTACTGAGCATATGTGGAATGTACACCCGGTATCCAAAATCCAATCAAATATAGCATTTGAGCCTAAAGACATTGCAAGTAGTTCCCCATCACTACTGTTTGTAGTGACAACACTGGCTATATTGGAACTCTGAGCAATAGCCTTTGCCTTTCTTTTCTTCCATATGGCGCAATTTTTCTTCCAATGGTCTGATGCACCACACACGAAGCAACCACTCTTCTTCCCTTTGGATTTTGATTTACCCTTGTTAACAGAATTATTCCCTCTTGCTTTGGACCGCCCTCTCTCCTTGCCTTTAACGTAGAGCCCTTGTGCTTGTGAGCCCTCTGTGACATTATTCATCTTCTCATATGATTGTAAAGATTCAACGACATCATCAAATACCAGGGAGTCCTTACCAAAGATTAAAGTTGTCCTAAAGTGTTTAAAAGATGACGGCAAGGATCTCAAGAGCAAAAGTGCCTTGTCATCTTCATCGTACTTCACATCTAACTTGGATAAATTGTTAACTCAGCTCTGGAACTTACTGATATGCTCATGAAGATCTTCCCCTTCATCTAGTCTCAGACCATAGAGCTCATCCTTCAAAGATAGTTTATTGGAGAGTGTCTTTCCACTATAAACCTTCTCTAACTTATCCCATGCTTCTTGTGTTGTCATCTCTTCTGAAATATGAGACATCACGTTCCCTGTAACATGCAGCTCAATGGAACTTTTTTGCTTTCTTGAGAATCTTGTTCCACTTAGCATCTGACTGCATCTCAGCTGGCTTGACCCCTAGAAGAGCTTCTTCAAGATCCTGTTAAATGAGAACATTCTTCATCCTCCTTTCCCATAACGTGAAATCATCCTTCCCGTTGAAGGGTTTGATTGCTGGCCCCATCTTGTCTCCTATCATCTCATAACTCCCAACCTGGCTCTGATACCATTTGTTGAATTTAAGCCCTTGAGATCTTTGTTCTTTGATGTAAATTAGACCTAGAACTAGAGATGACTTTCGACAATTAAAAATAGAAAATAATCAATCACATGCAGCACACACAAACACAAGAGATTTATACTGGTTCGGCAATAAACTTGTGCCTACGTCCAGTTGTGATATCTCCTGAGAGATTCACTGCACTATGGAATAAATTCAGAGATTACAAGGACTTTTTGGAACCCTAGAATCTAAATCCCCTCGGCAGAATATCCTGAAGAACTCTCAATCACTCGGCTCTCTCTTTGCTGGTGCTTGTGTCGAAGACATTCACCTAAACCTAGGGCTGTTGCAACCTATTTATAACTCATAGGTTGCAGCTAACACTTATGTTTTAGCTAGGATTTCTAATCCTAATAGAACTAGGTAATTGGCCTAATTAGCTAATTCTAATTCATTGTACAATTAGAAATACTCAGAACTCCTTCCTTAACTAGGAAGACCTTGGGAAGTCCTCTC